>JAPMOB010221151.1:0-29683 GCA_029875015.1 Lepomis gibbosus | reverse complement strand
TCCAAAATGCATCACAAACTGCTTGAGAAAGCTGTTCTACTATGATAATTGGTGATGAAAATAAATCATGTTCAATAAGTAATTGGTATTCCGTCACTGCATAAAATCTAGGGGTGAGTGATGTTAGTTAGATTGGGATAGGCGGTTACTAAGTAGGCATCTTTTTGTGGACTTACTGGACCTTGTATGCACCATGTTAGCACTTTCTTTGGTCCAGGGTACTGGGAAGAGTTAACTGAGGGCTATTCTCTGGTCCAATGAGGGACGAAATGGCTTAAATAGCTGAATTTGTAAAGGCACCATCAGAGGGCCTTTTGGACAGGTGTGCAAAGGAGCAGCTATTAAAAATATTAAATCATTGTGAAGTTGACATTTCTGATAAGCAGTTAAAAGGCCAGGAGCAACCCCCTTGTCCAACTAATATTGCTGGATGGTCTCTGACTTTTTAGGCAACAGGTAGTTTAATATTTGAGCGGCAAAAAGAGATGCTTATGTTACAGTTGCAATATGACATGAATGAAGACAAAAGCAGAGATTAAAAACTATTTGGCGGTGTCAGACTGAACAAGCAAAGTTGTGTCTACTGCAGTACAAGCTTGATCTAATCAAATGTGGAAAGTTGATAGCTGAATGTTCTGTGGAGCTGAAAAGTTTCTCATTATATCCTGAGCCTTCAGATGAGATTCGATATTAAGGGTAACCTGCATTTGCCAAAATTTTGTGAAAAGAATCCAGAGACATTTTTCTCTCTGTTCGCTCATGTGGCAGACACAAGTCAGTGGCCGGAGTCTGCTCGTACATTAATGCTGCAATTCACATTGACCAGTAGAGTGCAGGAGGTCAAATTATCCAACACATTCTCACTCCCGGCTCGTCACATATTGACGCTTGGTCAGGACCCCTTGGTATCGGCTTTTAACGACCTGGTTACCTGTTTGGTTGTTTTTCGACGTTTAAGGCTCTGCGGTCAAGTTAGCGAATGTTAGTAACAATAAATATTCAACATCTGGTCAAGGTAACAAAAATTAAATATATGACGTCCGGTTAGACTTTAAAAATATAAGGTTAAAGTTGGGAAATATTGCCATTTTGAAACGGCGCATTGTGAAAGTTGTGAAACATTGCAATTTGGTTAGGTTTAGGCAACAAATGTACATGGTTAGGGTTAGGAAAAGACCTTGGTTTGGGTTAAAATAACTATGCACATCAGTTAACACAAAAGTTAAGTAACGTTACTTGCATAACTAACACAATTTATGTAAACTATGTAACATAAATAAAAGTATTTCATCCACCCCAACCACCTTCTAACTCTGTTGTCAAGTCAGCCTTATTGAAGGCTTATGAGTTGGTCCCTGAGGATTCCCTCCATTTTTTCAAACATGGAGCAAAGGGCAAATGAGCAGACACACCCTGACTTTGCCCATGATCTGACAGCTCATATTATGTGCTGGTGTTCCGTGTTAAAGGTCGAGTGTCTAAGGAGTTGTATGTTCAAACAGGTCTCTTCCTGCGGAGGAGGTAAAAAAAAAAAAAAAAGTATTTTATGCACAATGCACTGCTGGTTAGAAAATGGGTGCCTCACTGTGACAGTATCATAGGGGATGCTATTATCCACAAGCGGGCACAAAAACTTTCTGCATTTGTAATATCATTTGGCTTGTACTTCAACAGAGGCATGCCTTTGTGGTTGCATAATGTCCCAGCAAAATTTCAGAACCTTATGACCAAAGATCTGGGGGATTTGGAGGGATGTACAGTCTATTTAGATGATGTGGTGGCCTATTTAGATACACGGTGCTCTGATTTGGAGCACATTTGGGCTCTGTTCAGCCACTTCGCTGAGGCATGTCTCACTGTCAGCCTCACCAAGTGTGAGTTTGCAAGGGGCAGGCTATAGTTTGTCCAGTGCAAGAAAAAGTTCAAGCTGGAACTTGTTTTCTGGTTCTGGGGGGATTCTTCTGAAGCTTTTGGAGATGTTTTTTGAAGTAGTTCCACTCACTGATTTGCTGAAGGGGAAAACAACTTTTGTTTGGTCTCCTGTTTGACAAGAGGCTTTTGAAAGGGTAGAGGCACCGTTGTGTAGTGCCCCAGTTTTGGCAGCCCCATGGTTTGACCATCCATTTTCACTTCTGGTGCATGCTTGTTCCGTAGGGTTGGGTGTTGTACTTTTGCAAGTTGATGATCTGGGTTTAGATACAGCAGCGAGGCTCCTTCTCAAAGAAATTTAATTCCTATTGGTTAGATTATTCTACAGCACAAAAATAAGCATTGATATGCATGCTAAAACATTTTGATGTTCATGTGAGTTCTGGTGTGGTGCCTGTGCTGGTCTACGCCAAGCACAATTCCTTGACTTTCCTCAAATTTGTCTAAAGTGGTCAAAGTCATATTGGCTAAATATCCGACATATCTTAATTTGTTTTGGGGTGTTTTATATTAAGGAATAACTATGAACACCAGTTTAAAAATGGTGTACCTCCCTGTTTTTTTGTCATGGCTCATGAGCCAGATCATGACAACGTCCACAGTCGCTGTGGAAACCATTCAGACCAGTGTGAATGCTCTCCAAATTATTCGAAAGGTTTGTGTCTATCTGAGAGTACAACAGAGAGGCACTAGCTGTGTGTTATTTGTGTGGTTGCATTGTGGCTTACTGTGGGGGTGTGATACTGCAGGTTGCTGGCAGACTCACTCAACTGCACAGAAAAACAGTGAAGAGCAAGAACAACTGATGTAAAGATTAAAGGCCCTCTCACTTTATTCTACCAAACCCTGACATGAGGAATAAAACCAAAGATCAGACTGACCAATTCTTGTTCATGTTAAACACACGAGCATACACACAGCCTTATAAGCATGACAAAATGTCATTGCTATTTGGTTTATTCCTCCTGTGTGCACGGCTTTGTAATTACACTTACACATTTCGCTGACACTTTTATCAAAAGTGACATACAATTGCTATACATGTCAGAGGTCACACACCTCTGGAGCAACTACGGGTTAAGTGTCTTGCTCAGGGACACATATGTCGCTGTGGGGAATTGACCCTGGGCTCTAACACCAACGGCACGTGTCTTACCCACTGCGCCATCACCACCCCCACCACAGTTACATGGCAGCAGACAAGGTTCCAGCTGAGGGCAGATTGCAAATAACTCTAATTAAGCGTCACAGCTGTAGTATGAGAGTGAGACAGATAGGGAGAGAGAGAGACAGTGAGTGTGAAATAGGATAAAATAAGACATCATATTTGCCAAGCTTGATCAGAAGAGAGAGGTTTTTATGCTTATCAGTGCCAATATTAGCAGTTGGAACCACATGCAATTTTGCCCTCAGAAAGAGATATTTGTTCTTCTTTCATCATCATTAATATCAACTCCATTAAAGAAAGACGATCTTCTTGCTTTTTGTTTGGTTTGAATTAAAACCACACTCTACCATGCCCTGGCTTTCCTAAAGCCTTTTCTCTGTTTGCATACATCTGGAATGGATTGTTTTTACACATACTGTACATTTAAAGAGACCGGCATCTACTGTAGAAGGAGGTAAGGCTCTGTGGAGATAAATATGTTCTGTGTGATGATGATTTGGGGCTGTTGTTCACCGCTCTCCGCCTCTCATATGATACAAGTGTGCATCCACTTACTGTATCCTTAATACTTGCTCAAACTGAAAAAAGTCAATGCTCTCCAGTGTATCCCTCCCCCCATTCATTTTAATGGGCATGATGCCTGTGCACACACACATGCACACAGTCCCTGAGGCCAGCTGAAAACTGGGATCAGAAACAGAAATTCATTCTGTGCAATTACTTTCATGAAGTAAATGTTATTTTTACTATAGCAAAGAATTATTATTTGATAGATATACCCCTAGGATTGATTATATATAGCCAATACATGTGTGTGTTCCATTTTTTTTTTTTCAATGAAATGCATGTGCAAATGGTAAAAATGTATCCTAGCAACAAGATCTACATAACTGTTGGAGCAACAATGCTGAGGCAACTTCCAGGAACACAGTCACCAACAGATCTGTCCAAAGTATTTCCCTGAATCGCACTGCTTTAAAGGCAAAAAGCCCTAACCTTTCTCAGCACTGTAGAAATCAGCAGCATCTGCAGCAGAACAGAGCTTTATTTAAAACTGTAGTTCAGATCTCAAGGTTAAATGCAATACATATGCCATGCAGCATTGTGTGTACCTAAATGACATGGCATTCTGGGAATTAATATTTCATTAAATGTAAAGATGATGTACATTTATTGAATGGATGATACAAAATTGTGCTACATACGGTGTAAAATGAAAATGTATTCAGCATAAATGGGGTTACATTAAAAAAAAACCTGTTGCTGCATTGCTATACTCGCCCCCCAGTGTCGGACTCAAAATTAACTTGACTTGAACATGAACTACGAAGAAATTTCAACCTTGTTTGATTCATCCATATAAAGTGTTCAGAAGACCTTCATTGTTTGTGATAAAAATGTGACAGACAACTGGGTTCACACGCAACAGGTTACAAATCAAGTACATTTTGTGGCTGCAGCCAGCAAATGTCTTGACCTCAGAGAAAAAACTACTGCTCCAAATAGCAGAGTGTAAAAAAAGAGAAAAACATGTTTGTGTAACAACTGAAAGGGAAGGACCAGATCTTTTCTTTTTGTGTTTGTTTAGAATTGGAAACATCTCTTTCCAACCAGCCTGTTCCCAGGTGGTGGGGGGTTGTCACCTGCTCTGGGAAGATGCATTTGCTCTTGACACTGCAGAGCTGGTTGAAAGTGTGGAGAGCAGAGAGGCTGAGCTGCTGCAGCCACCTTTGTATGATGCTGCGTGAGCCACTTGAGCGTTTTGCATGAACGTCACTTTGAGTGTGATGAAACAATTCTATCTTGAGTAATCATTATTATGATAAAAATGTGTCAAACAAGCAATAATCGATATAAATCTCTGTGGAAACATATTAGCTTCCAGACATTTCTGTCTTTGACATGGATGCTTTTTTATTTACCATTTTAAACCTCTCACCTGTTTCTCCAGTGCTTCCTTCCCAGTATTGGACATCTTGGGCGCTGGCGCGCGCTCGCAGGTGCATCCTTCCAACAGGTAAATCCCGGCTGGTCGCGCGCTCTGCTCGTTCTCGAAGTAGAACAGTACATTCTGGTAAAGGGCGAAGAACTTCTCGTGCCATCGGCTGTTCTCCGCCGTCTTCTTGCTCAGGTATCCGCGCTTAGTCCCGTCTTTACGCGCGACCGCCGACAGAAACAGCGCGTGCCCTTCATTGTAACGGACGCTCTTCTGCATTTTGTCGTACGGTATGGTAGAGAGAAGAAATTCGGACAACCAGAGCTTTCACTGCAAACCCATGTTCGCTGGGGGTCGCGTGTAAACTTTCCCGCCGAGACGCGTGGTTCAGCGGCACCGTGGCGCACGGAAAAGTTGCCCCGCTGACAGGAGCGCTTCTGCAGAGGAACTCATGGTAAAAATGTCCGCGTCTTACAAGCACTTGAATAAATCCATGCTACACGCAAAAAAGCGCGCGTCTATAAATAACTAACAAAACAAGCAGGAGAAGGCGAGATCGAGGCGTGTCTTTCTCAACGGGGAAAAACCTCAAGTGGAGAGACAGTTACAGAATCACAGACCCGATAAACTGTAATCGGCTTTGACAGTGGTTAACTCTCTGCCTCGCACACAAACACTCACTCCCACTAGGTCTCTCTATCTTTCTCTCTCTCCAGTGATGCGCGTTGATCCTGGAGTTGGTAGAATTAAAGGCGGAGCGTGAGTGGAGTGTGTGAGTGAGTCTGTGTGTGCGTGCGTGTGTTTGAGAGTGTGAGAGAGAGCTAGAGATGTGATGCAAATTTTCTCAGTGGCAAATGATTTGTATTTGCATTATTAATAGCGATGGGTAGCAAAAAGTAGGCTACACACTAACGGACAGGCCTACATTCTGGATAAAGGGAAAGAAGACTGACTACATGAATACAATGCCTGTTCAACTTTGACAAAACGCGTGTAATACATTTTAATGCCTCCTCATGTCATAATCGGTTTCCTTCATGTTTTCTGCCCAACAAGAATCCACGTTTAAGCTCTTATTCTCCACCAATTTGATGTTTATATTACAGTATCCTATATCGGACAACCAGTATCCTATATTAATGCAAAATAAATATATATAAAGATAGGCCGTAGGCACAGCCTATGGCTGTAAAGCTTTTTGTTACTCTGGTGGGAGCTTTGCAAAATATGATAAATTAAAGTTAGCACAAGTTTGAAAATGAAAGAAATATGAGTATGGAGTTGGAAAATACGCTTACCAGGCCTCTGTGCCTGCTCCTCATCTCTTCTTGTGGCTAGCAGCTTGAGGCCACTACTAGCTTAACACACTGGAATCTCTGGAATTGCATTGTGGTTAATGTAGGTGCCACATATTGACAAGGAAAAGAATGTGTGGAATAAAAAAGACAATATCTCTGATTCCGCTGCATTGGTTAGATCTCTTTCTCCTCTCCATCATTACTCCGATAATGCTATAGCACAAAGCTAAATCTGTGGAGTAGGCTACTCTTTTTAAGATCAGAGAGAGAACAAGTGTAAGGGCTTTGTCTTTTTTAATCACAAAACACACTGATGTCACATATAGTCTGGTGGGTCAAACCTTGATCAATTGGTATTAATTGATGTAATGACAATTAGGTTCCAGTACAGATGATAACGTTGAGGGTGGTAATGACGATAACCAGCACCTGAGATGGTTATTATCCTTATGGCTAAAGCATGTATATTGTTCTTTGAGCATGGTCATTCACTGACAGCTGGGTTCTCTCCTCTTCATGTGTTTTCTGTTCTGATAGTGTAGACTACCATTGCAGCGATGTCAAGAGTTTGAATGCAGCCACTCCATAAGGGATGACTTGTCCGAGATTTGCCAAAGATCTGAAAGAAGTTTCTTATTCTTCCTAGAGAGACAGAGACAAAGACAAGGGAATGTTGCATAAACAAAATATTGTATATAAAACTAATGTATTTCCTTACATAAGTGCACATGTCTTGAGTCAAAATACATTGTACTCTCACACACAGCAGAGTGAGAGTATAATAAAATCCCTGTTCTTAACCTCCAACCAGCAGCTCAACTCCTCTGTGTATGATTATTGTGTACTCAGCATGGCTTCACTCTAACAAACGACAAACATCTCATATAGAGAGGATTACATTGATGGAGTATAGTATAGCACATATGCGTGTGTGTGTGTGTGTGTGCGCTGACAGATATTTCATCTAGTGTGGGATTACTTAGGAAGAGGCTAAGCAACGCTCAACTCCCTGCAGGCTATCTGTTACACAGCGAGGAGATGCCGTGTTTAAATTTACAGCGACAGAAGAATATGTGGAGAAAGTGCAATATGCTGACACTTCGACAGCAAAAGGCTAAGAATTTGCCGTATTTCCACTTCCTAACTCAATCGCTAGCAGAACACCTCTGCCTGGCAGTGAGTGGTTCATCCTAATAGAAAAACTTGTCTATATCAGCATTAAAAGAACATATTTTCTCTTCCACTCCCTATTAGTGTGTGCTTGTGCATTCCTCTTAATACGTGGAAAAAGTAAATTCGCCAAGAGAAAACTTGGACCCTCTGGGAGAAAATATGCCCCACGACAAATTTTTGACTATAGCTTATAAGAATCTTCATTTTAATCAAGAATTTCAGCACATTCATTTTAAATAAAATTGTCTTTTATATAATAAGTGCACCACAAATTGAGGTTTACACTAAACTAATGTTTTTTTTTCCTCATGAAAATACCCCCCCCACCCCAACCCCTACAGGTGACCTGTGGATTGATTGCAAAGTTTAAAAAAGTTTTCTCCCACTGTTCATTATTAAAAAAATAAATAACCTATATTACGTTACATTGCAATGCAGAGTTGCAGTAAAAACGCCAAAAGGACAAACGCAAGCTGTATTTAAGTCTCAAGTGCAATGAGTGGGTGAGGGGACGGAGAGAGCGACTGATTTAAAAGTCGTTACTTTCGTGTCATTCAGTGAAACCCCGTATCTGTGACTTCGGGCATGTTCACTGGTGTAACAGGGACACTGGGCTGCTTTGTTTTGCAGCTTCCGTAGTATCGTCAGCCTTCTCTTCGACACGCAGCTCCACTGCTCACCGGAGTAAATGTCGTGTGAGCAGTGATAGGCTAATTTGCAACGTGTAACCAACCAGACAGTGCCATGGACGGGACATTGAGCAAGACTGCGGAATGGTGATTCAGCAAATTTTTCATTATATTTGGTTTCGGCTCCGGCCAAGAATTTTCATTTCCCTATTTTAAAATAATATTAACCAAGTCGAACCGTGAGTTTTGGGTTCAGTTGCATTATTAGTGAAGTAGCATTGAACACTCTTGTCCCCAACAGAGATTAAATATTCAGCAGAAGCAGAGATATATAAACCAGAAAGGGGGAAATCCCGTGCATCCCCCCTGGCAAATCGCACCCTGTCTGTAACCATAGTAATTCACTCTAAATCCTGCCTGTGTGTGCACTGTGTGAGAGGAGAGGACAGACACTGTGCTGCTGAGTTTACTCTGAGCAGCATGCAGGGGAACAAATTAATAAACAATATTATAGACTTAAATATTTCTCACTTTCTGAATAACTCAGTAAATTTGTAGCTAGTCGCTTTTCACAAATGAAATCGCTGAATGTCTGAAAAAGACAGGAAAACTACCCATCATAAAGCTGCTTGTTGGTCTCTATCTCCACTGCGAAACTCCTTGATGTCATCAGATCTGAGCTGCACCAGTAATCTGTACCCATTCTGATTTTCCAGGAAAATTGGTACATTTTTTGGTTCAGATGTGTAAGCACAAGAATTAATCAAGTTTATTTGAGTGATAAAGCTTAAATTTACACTTAATTTAGTGTCAGTGGAGCTACTTTGAGCTTCATTTCTTCATGACACACATTTGACTCTTTTTTTTTTTAGCTTGATTTTGTGCTTAACAGTATTAAAGAAACTCTCCAAAAGCACAGCAACAGGACATCTTGTGTTATTGAGACGGTTTAGACAGATAATGCAGCAATTTAGTAGTAAGTAAAAATAAAAGCAGCTGAGATATTCTGACCTTTTTCCCCCAAAACACCGGATCCTACATTTCCCATAACTTGATAGTATTTGAGTAGTATGTGGTAGGTTGCATTCAGACCTAACATAACTTTTCAGAGTTGTAAAATCCTGCTTCAGAGTATAAAATGGTTGGGTGCCCCTTTAAGAAAAGGTCAGGGTGTGTTCTTAGTACCTCCTGGCGTTGACTATGCTCTCCAGCTCTCGGGCTTTGCGTGCAGCAGTGTGTAGTATAGGGTCTGGGATGTCTGCCAATCGGGCGACATTTAGGCCGTAGCTCCGCCCCGCAGCTCCTTCAGTTAACTGGTAGAGGAAGGTGATGAATTCTGGCTGAACCTCTCCATCTGCCGGCATATACACAAAGTGCAGAGTAATAGTGATTTAGAAATGTCCAAAGTAAGATTGTTAATAAGATTGGCAACAGTCAAATCCATCCCAAAAACAGTGAACACAATTGTCATATATGCACAAAAATGCACGCACACATACCATCAGTATCAGTGGCGATGTCAGGTTCATTGAGTAGGAAAGCCATGTGGTAGTTAGACACGTGTTCAGGATACACCCGCTCCAACTCGCACAGAGGAGGGTAATGGGTCACAAACAGGGTGAGGGCTTTCACCTACAAAAAGGAAGGTTAGCATTCATAAAAACCTAGTACACGGGGTCTCTGGCAGCTCTCAGGTCTACCATAAGATTGTTCAGGAAGGATCAGGAAAACTACATAGTTTCCTGACAAGAGGCTCAGCGAGGTGTGAATGCAATCTGTGCATTGTGTTCACATTAGTAAGAAAATATCCAGCCAGAGCAAAGTCAGCAGCAAAGCTGCAGGCAGTAATGTCATCACTGTAGTCACTGCTGTGTAGCGGCCTGCCAGAGAAGCTTGTCACTTCTGTTGTTTCAGGCGGTCGTGGAAGACGTTTTGCTGGTAGGTAAAAGTAAGAAAAGTAAGTACAGGCTGTACAGTAATGGCACTTGTGCTGACCCTCCACCTGCCATGTTTGGTTTTACTGACAATAAAACTACCACCTTCCCACCTACTCACCAGCTTTGCTTAGTGCCTGTGAAAACTGAGATCTGATCAGAGTGCCCACAGAAAGCAGACAAGAAAACTGTATAAAATCTCAAGTAAATGTTGAGACACTGTTGTTTGTGTTTGTCATTATCTGTTTAGATGAAGACCAGATTTTATTACCAGGTGTAAGAGAGGTTGATAGACTAATGATCACATATGAAAATCAATGAGCCAAAGTTCAAGAAAACACAATAATGAAACAGAAACAATCTTATAAACAAGGTGACGTCATAAGCTAATAATTTATCAGTAGAACTAAACGCAAAGTGCAGCTGCGGCTGATGGGAATATCCTTAATATTGTGTGTATTTGGTCATAGCCCAAAATATTTAGATTTTTAACATCAATAAAAGTTATTATAATTCATCCTGAGGCGGTTGTGAAGGTCTCTCCTCAGTTTCATAGATATCCAATCCAATAGTTGTCGAGACATTCCACTCAACCACAAATGTCAACCTGCTAGTGGAGCTAAAGATAAAGTCAGGGGATCATCAAAGACAGAAAGGATCATCATCAAGATCCCCACAAATGGTCTAAGCTGAATCTTAGGGGTCAGCCAATAATTACTTGGGTAAGAGAAAATGAGACAAGTTATGATTATATGTCATAGGCCTGTGATGTGTGATCACAAGTACATGTGGGTTTGTATTAGTGTAGCCAGCCCTGCTGGTAGCACAGCAGGAACAGTCACCGAAGTCATCAGGATACATCCTCAGTGGACCATGAATATCTGTACTAAATTTCATGGCAATCCCTCCACGAAATTTCTGTGGTAGACCAACCGACCCTGCCATCTCAGCTAAAAATCCATTATTCCCACAGCATTATCACTTTAACAGCTCTTCAGATATAAAAAAAAAAATTAAGCCCTTACAGCTTACTACAACTATGTGATTTATATTCCTAGTAGTAACTGGGATCTTGATAATACCCTACTAAATTATTTAGTTTATCCTTTGACTTCTGTGAATATTAACCAAATAAAGTATTTTACAAAAGAGAAATGTGAAAAGAAAAAAAGGACAAAGACCAACCGCAAAAGAGGGGGATAAAGTAATACATCTACCAAATGGCAGGTATCATAACAAATGTTGCATATTATATAACACCATCTGTGTTACCACAACTAAGCAAAAGTTGAAACTGAAAAACAAAGAGCAGAGCATCTACTGTACTTTGGCCCAGTGTTACTCAACTGTCCACGTACCCTGCAGTGTGCTGAGCTAATGCATGAGGACATGCTTTGTGAATATTACCACCAATATAAACACAGTGAGCACACATTACCATAAAATACCACTAAAATACAGATGGTTGACAAAATAAAGGAAAAACCTACGTGATATGTTTTAGTTAGGCCACCACGAGCCTTCAGAACAGCATCAGTGCTCCTTCACATGTCTGAAGAACTCTGTTGGAGGGATGAACACCGTTCTTCCACAAGATGTTTCCTTGATCTCCCACATAGTAGAAAACAGTCTTGACAATGTGACAAACTTTTGAAACACAATAACTAACATTGGATTAAATATCCCAAACATTTAAGCTTTTATATTCATTAAGTCTGATGATGACAGTAATGATAAATCCTCTATGAGCTCTCATGGTGAAGCAGGCCTGTATCTTACATCATTGCAGCAGACAGGCGGCTGCAGGATTCAGGCTGGCTCCAGGATCGGCCCGCTAACCGCTCGGCCTAAGAAAGGTCACACGTCACTAGTAATACCTCCCTCTGAGAGAGACATGCAGGGTGAGTCCCACATGCTTCAAACAGAGACACACAAACCTGCACCCGCTGAAACACATGTGCAGCACTCATACGTGCGCACACACAGACATGCAATTTCACTAATTCCTGTCTGCAGACAATGAAAGGTAAAAACAAACGGAGCATGTGCAGGAGGGAAGCTGCAGCCAGGATAATGGTCTGATTAGGTGCTAATGGCAGCTCATTACCAGATCACCCCAGGGTCCCCTGACAGCCGTGTTCTGCAGAGATGACCAATCTGATGAAATTAGTGCTCAAACAATTAGTCGATAACCAGAAAATTTGTCACTGGAAATTTCGATGATCGAATAATCATTGAAGTCATTATTAGGTAGCTGGTTCCAGGTCCTATACTGATGTACATCCATCAGTCAGTTTGACTGAATAAACAGTTTAAAAACTTTGAGGTTCTGGAAATTGCCACATAGGACTTCTCATCGTTTTTGACCTTTTGTCGACTAAACAATTTATCCTATACCTGAAATTATCACCTTTTAAAGTTGTTGTGGCGAACATGTTAGAATATGCTAGCTTATTTACACATCCAGAAAATACAACGTTCATTTGAACTTGTGTTTCTGGCCACTAATAATCAACTCTTCTTTTCGCTCCACTATGTTCACCAGCTAATCACTAAACGTGTCTGTCTCCTGTTTAGTGCTGGATATGCAGTGCGCAGTCACTTTTGTTGCCTGCTACTGCATAAATCAACACTGATTACAGCAGTGAGAGTGAACCAAAACAATACATATGCAGGCCAGAAAACCAAAACAATTAGCGGTAAGACACTGAAATGCTTAATAGACTGCAACCGTGAACCACAGAGTAATTTGACCATTGTTTTTGGATCCCAATCCTCCAAGATAACTATACCTTCGCAATATCCCAAGACTCCCACCCTCTGTTTCTCTCACACTCCAGCACTGAAACTCTCATCCGTGCCTTTGTCACTTCCCGTCTAGATTACTGCAATACTCTCCTAACTGGTATCTTCACCAAACTCATCAATTGACTCTCAGAACTGGTTCAGAACTCTACAGCAAGGATCCTGAGCTTCGCCAAATCATCGGCACATATCACACCTACGCTTATTAAACTTCACTGTCTCCCTGTGCAATACAGGATTAAGTTTAACTTTACTCCTCACATTTAAAGCTCCATCACAAGCCCCACCTGCTCTCTTTATGCCCCCTCCTGCTCTATCCACTCCCTCACTGCTGGTCTCCTTGCCTCCATTCAGCCTCTCCACCATGGGAGCCAGAGCCTTTAGCTGCTCGGCACCCAGGCTTTGGAACACACTCCGTCTGTCTCATATTCGACAGGAAGACTCAGTCACATCTTTCAGAGAACTCCTCAAAACACATCTTTTCCATGAAGCCTATAGTTTTTTATAGACTTTTTTTATCCACGATTAAAAATTGTTTTGTCCTCTTATTTTAGTTGATCTTAATTGCACCTTTTTATTACCTGTATGTAAGATGCCCTTGATTGTCCTGTTGTCCTGAACGGCATCCCCAAAATAAAATGTATTATTATTAGTAGTAGCAGTAGTGAAACAAGGGATTGGGGCGGTGAGAAGTGGTAGTCCGTGTCTTGAAAAGGAGAAACATCTATAAATATTCACTCTTAATGTAAGCTAAAATCTGCTGTATGTTTATAAACAGAGAGAGGAATGCTAGGAGCGGTCAAAAACTAAGAAGACCGGGTCCAGATGGGACAGGCTGTGTGTTCGGCTCACTTGACATGACAGTTCAAATAAAACAGCATCTCTGACAGACTGCTGATCTGCCACATTCCACATATAACACTTTCTCTGCATGTTGTCACCTCTTCTTCTCCTACAATATGTCTCTGATTGGTGTCTGTTTCACTGCGCACATGTAGAGCATCACCAGTCTTCCCAGCTGTTTTACAACGCTATGCTGTCAAAGACACGAGCGTGTGGGCGCACAAGTGTGCTTCCACTCGGTCATATGATCCTGAGGAAAGGGGTGCAGGTGTCAACACCACTGTTGCCGTCTCTCTGTCTTGTTCCTCCTCTCTATCCAATTACACACAAATCCAATCCTAACTCAAGTCAACACCTTTCGTGTTCTCACCTCACAACTAACAAGGCTCTCACTGAGGTGCTCTTTGCACCTCAGTGAGATGTCACTGACATCTGACTTTGGCTGTGAGTCAATCCTGTTCTGGCCTAAATGAGTCAAGCCAAGGTCAGTGACCAGTGCAGAGGTTTCTTATAGGTCATGTTTTTCCTTTTCTTTAAATGGAAAATACTTGGTGCAGCATTATTTGTGGCTTTTTTGTAACATACAGAGTGCAATGATAAGGACTGTTTAAGATGCTGACATGAAGGTGTGCTTAATGGCGCTTTCACACCAGTAGTTCAGTTAATTTGGACTGGACTATGACAAAATGATACATACCTTTTAGTAACAAATGTCTTTTGTCAATTACATCCCCCCAATAAAGCCGCCGGTCTTGCTACTGTACTTGTGCTGTTTCTGATCATTAAAGGTCGATGAGAATCATTAATTTTGCATCCATTAATTTATAAAATTTTAAGTTTGTATACTGTGGGATTATAAACCTGTGTTTACAGGACTTGGGGAGAACTAAAACATATGTAAAAAAAAAGATGGCATAAAGCCTTTTGAGGCTCCAGTGCAAGCTGTGCTAAAAAAATATGACGAATTGCTCCTCATCAATTACAACCAAACTGTAGACGCTTGAGTTGCATTACGGGTAACATAGGTGCCAGGTTTTGACAGATCGCCTAATTATTTGGATAGTTAAATGGTCAACCAGTTAGGTTAAAACATGTAAGGGCAAGAAGACATACTGGCATGCATTTGCAAGTAAAAAAATACTACATAAGTGCAAGAATAGCAAACATGAATTCATGCAACCTTTCATTTGTTGAGTTGAATTTTGTCTTGAATTTATATTGGATATATTATATATTGTTGGTCTGTCAATATTTGCCTTTATGCAGGATCATTGATCACTGTTGTTTGCAGCAGAATTTGGTGTTTTGATTTTGATTTTAAGAAATGTCTTGCCACATTTGGCACACTGAAATTTAGTTGGGCACATATGACAAATTTATTTCATTCCCATTAGCGGGAACAGGATGCTCTGATTTCTTCTATTCTCTGTTATTAAAGAAGTTGGCATCAGGAAATAAACATCCTTTATAGAACAGATTTAAATATCTGATTTAGAGAACTTGCACTTTTTCAGTTAACACCTGCCCCAACAGTCAGCATAGGAAAGTGTGATTTTCCAAGGTTTTGAAAGAAAGAACAAAAGCTGTGGCCCTGTCCATGCCAGTTTTTAAAGTACTTCTGTTTAAAGTAGATGTGAACCAGGAACGATTTAAGGGAAAGAGAGAATCTTGAATAGAATTCTATGGGGAAAGCCCATGAAGGCAAAGATGGCAGTTGTGTGCGCATATCCCATAGGCATTGTGGTCGAACATAAAAGGAAATGATCTATTGACAAACACATAGCCATCGCAAAACATACACGGAGAGTGGCAGAAAAGCACAGAGGACATCAGACGAGACAAATCACTGTGACACTCCTGGAGGGACTGTTTAGAAATTTAGTTGAATCATTAAAGTAAAACATATCACATCTACCTTTACAATTTTCATCGCAAATAAACATTGCAACCCACAGAGCGCCAGCTTTTTACTTGCAAAATACTTGTCTGCCTGTCTGTTCACATGTGGAGCGCAGTGCAACCTTGCAGATGCACTGCAAGCAAGTCCGCAGGCGGAGTGTTGCTCCCTGTCTGAAAAGGAATTTATCCTGAGACCCTTTTCTGGGGTCCCCACCCACATGTTGGGAACCACCACTCTGAACAATGTATGGATAGCAATGAAGCTTCTTACGAAATTCTGACAAATCAAACTTGCAACAGCACAGTGAGTTGAGAGAAAAACAGAATAGCATCTTCTCCATGTGCTGTGCATGAGAACAGTGAAGGGACAAAGCACTGCAGAGTGCAGTGGAGCACATGTGGGTCTTTGTAGGAGCTTTGTGCATCAGTGTGAATACATCAGACCATTTACGCCCACACAGAGCGATACATACTGCAATTCTACCCATTAGTGTGCAGCCAAAAGTGAGCTTTAGTGAGTTCTAGTTCTCCTGCAAGTCCAAGTGTAAAGCTGGGCCTGATTCTGTCAGGTATAACAGTGCAGTATTACAATGTCAGCAAAGTTGCATGCAAGTCTGAGTCATGGTACGAGTGGAGAGCAATGTGTAGTGCTAAGCTTAGTGTGAAGCTAATGGCAGGACCTGCTGTTAGCGTGAATAAAAGTGAGAGCCCAAGTGAGTCTGAGAGTGAGTAATGCTAAAGAAGAGGACATTATGAGGTACACATCGTAGCTAGAAAAGAATTAAATTAGACAGTGTACTGAACCAACCACATGCTGGTCGTGATTTCCCCATAAACTCCGAGCAGAAGCAACTCCTTGTTTTGGTGATCCTCTTTCCTGTGCTTTTCTGTGTCCTGTTCTCATTCTGCCATCAAGGCTGTCTTTTTTATTGAGTGGCGTTATGAAACCTATCTACATTCTTAACTACCTCTCAGGTGTGTGCTGGGGACAGGGAAAAGTGTGTTACTATAACAACCCGCGTTAAAGGAGGAGCAGTCTGACTTTTGACGTGAACATTTGAGTCTGGTGAGGTGGAGGAGGACGAGGACGGGGCAGGAGGAGGAGGATGAGTAGGAGGAAGAGGAGCGAATATGAAAGACTGCAGATCTGCTTGTACTGAAGAGGACTTTCGCTGTAAAGCATAACTTCTTTTGTTTGTCTTTCCTTTAATAGCGAGGCTTTTCTAACAAATCAATGCTGTTATACAACAGGTAGTTGGAGAGCTCCCTCCGCCTGCCAACAGCATCTCTCAGCTGCATTAGCTGCTACTTACACATTTTATTTCTACGTTTTCCAGCAGAATTACATAACCTCGAGATCCTGTCCAAAGACTAATGTGTACCTGGCAAAACGTACAAACCCTGGAAGGGATTTTTCAAAGATAAATGTTTATTCATCTATATTTGAACAGGGGTACGCAGGGCAATTTGGAGCTTTTTGACTAAGGTCCTGGAAAACAGAAAATAAGCAAATACCTTTAATCCATCTCTCATAGATTGGATACAGTTTGTAAGCTCTGATTACCCAGAAGGCAGCAGTAGAGTAACTATGCTTTAGTGGTGGAACTCCAGAAACCATCAATGGTATCTGTCAGTGTGGACTGAAGTGGGAGCTGCACCCTGGGGCTCGACCAGGAGGTCCAAATTCAGAATCAGTGTTTTGTGTAGTTCACTGACTGTAAGTTAAACAGCTGGTGGTGTGCTTATCCACGTTGGCCAGCAAAACAAATTGTCTCAAGTGTGCTGTTAAATATGCGTTCCCTAGGGTCAGCATAGAGCATCTGAGTTGATAAATCTCCCAAGAGACGTTACAGTCTGGATGGCCCTAATACCAAATGCACACCACCCAACTGTTAAGACCTTTGCACAGCTTTAGCTAAATAGGATTTTTGTTCATTTGTGTGTTTGTGTGTCTAGCAGACTGCAATCCAAAGTAAAACCTGACTGTCACATTGGCAGGCCAGTATTATCAGCCAAGATCAAATTATCACTTATATATCGTCATCGATTTTTGGTAGAGATGCAAATAGATTATAATGTTTTGTAGACTTGAGGACATCAGAACAAGCTGAAGACACAATACCTGACATCACCATATCAAGGTTGTTCCTGCATAGAGGAATAAGAAAAGAGGTTTTAGCCAGCTGCAAAGGAAAATCACCAGCTCCAAAACATTACAAACGGCAACTAAATTCTCTCTGAATGTGTTAAATAGTCGTTTATCAAACAATTGTTCAAAAAAGAAGAACATAATATTAAATATGACATCTTTGACCAGCTGTCAACCTCCTTCTCAGCCACAGACGCTATATTCAAAAGGTGAACAGTCCTCCTACAAAACTACACCCACATTTGTTCAGACTTTTTACAGCATTGTCAAATTACAGAAGTTCTTGTACAAAAAGTCCTCATTACTAATTTATTTTCATATTTATTTTAGGGTATCTATTTCCATATTGTTGTTTCTCAGGGTTTGATATGTCCTTTGTATATCTAAATTGAAAAAAAATTTTTGTTTATACCAGTATATCTGTATCAGATGATGCATAGATTTCTGTTAAATAAAGCCCAGTTCACATAACACGATTTTTAGCCCGATTTGCCGGTTGGAGAGCTCACTGTCAGGCTGTGATGGAGGTAAATCAGTACTCGATCGGCCGTCAGCAGTCATTATGTGTGAACTACTCAACGACGCATCCAAGCGGCTCCCCGACACATTTATGATACATTGCTAATGCCAACCAGATATCTAGCATGCCAAATATCTGGAGGAGTTGTTTGACTCGACAGCTACTTTTTCACAGCAAAACACTTTTTACTCCCCTCCAGCTCTCTTAGTAACTCAGACAATCCCTGCTATCTAAGTGTGTTAATCCATTCTTTACCTCTAATGCTTTGTCTTTATAATTGCAAGTTTTATAATGACAACCAACAGCTGTTTCGTGTGTAGGTTCGCGTAATTTCCCATTTCACATGTGTTTTCTTGAAAAAACGTGGTTTGGAGAGCAGCGTCAGGTGACACAGCGGCAGTCAGCTCACATAATACATGACCCCCTGTTTACTATCAGTCACGTAGTGTTAATCCCTTCTCTTGGTCTTTTCAAACTCCTGCTACTGGAAATGCTTCACTATATTCACCAGCCATTTAATTCTTTCTACGTTTGCAGGCCCAGAAAACAAAACTATGATGCAAAATAGACTAAAATGCTCTTGAGAGCTGAGGGGGACTGCAGAGTCGGGCGATAACTCCTAGCAGCCATACCTTTCACATTACATATGTAATTTGATTCATTGATAAAAAAAAATGGATCAAACAAAAGTGCAGCTTTAAATATAATTGTTGAATTTTAACTTCATTTTTTAATGATTGAATTTCAAGTGTTGTTTTTTATTGCCATCTTATATTTACTGTTACTGCCATTGTTAACAGTGAGGTTCACCTGTAAATGTCCTGCCTCAATACACAGATAATTGCCCACACAATCAACAGACATTCACATGTCACATGTAAAATGAGCCTCAGATCTGAAAAACCAAGCCAAAACTTGGCTAAAATGCATTACAAAGAAACACAAAGTCTGTCTGAACACTGATAAACATGTATTTACACTATTTATGTGTTTGACATTATATCTGACAGCAGAGGTTCAAGCCCAAATTCAATTGGTCTCATTTCAGAGGTTAAATAGAAAAGCCTCTAACGAGAACAAACAGGAAGCTGTAATGTTTCTTTAGTTTATAGTATGCAGTGGAAAATATTCTGAGAGCAAACAGCTGAGAATATAAACAGCTGTGCGTCTTAAATGATGCCAGAACCTCGAGCACGCAGCCCTGTCAAACTGTAAAATGAGTTTTCTGTGCTCACATTACCAGTTTGCTCAACAGTAATTGGTCCATACATGAACTGTAAGTTATCCAAAAAGGAAACAACAATTAACTTTCCAGTTCAGTATCAGTCTGCAATGATAGCCCTCTTTACTAACACAAACACACCTCTCCTCTCTCATTCTATCAGGGAAAATGGAGATACGCAACACTGTGCAAGACCCAAAGGGCTCCTGACTGTGCCAGTTTACATAATCCCAGCAGAACACACACACACGTTTCTCTATCCCCGTGGGGACATCTCATTGACACAATACATTCCCTCGCCCTTTACCCTAACCATCAAAGCTACATGTCTAGCCTTAACCCTTAACCTAATCTTAACACAATTCTAACCCTAACGCTAAAACTAACTCTTAACCCTCAAACAGCCCTTTACAGCCTATGTATGCTTTTTTTATTTCTGTTCAGCTTTTTGGTCCCCACATAGGAAAGCTAATTCCAAGTACTACAAGCTGAAAAGCCCCACATATTTCCAGCTCTGTCTCCTCTCTTTAGCAAACTTCCCTTTTTCCCTTTGACCTTGATTGATGGCAAAATGACCTTACTTCTTTTTGTACACAATATTTTAATGACAGCTGACACGAACGAGCAAGAAACATATCAATAAGAAATAGCGACAATGTATTGGATTATATTTTGAGTGTTTCATGAGGATTAAATGAGGCCCACTGCCATACAACAACATGCATCCCTTGAAGAATTAGATATCTAAGGGTCACTCTCTCTCCCTCCTCTTCCATTGCAGCTTGCTCTCTAACAACATATTAACATTACAGATCAAAGCTGCTCTGCTGTTGAGGCCTCTCTGGAGCCTCGTCTCTCTCTGCAAAACAAACGATAGCCATCGAGCGCAGAGTGCACAAGCACATAAACACCTGCATGTACACAAATAGACACACACCTCTTTACTGAAGGGCATTAAAGTGATGGTTAATTGGGCTGGATTCAAGATCTACCACTGCTGGTGAATTTAGAAACAAGATGAACGTGCAGATTTCACATATTTGGTAGTTCACCAGGCGCACTATTACCTGCCCCAAATATATGTTTGTATGTACATTTAATTCTGTCTTATCCCTGTGTCATCAGAGTGTCCATTCACACATACTTACATCTCTGATGAAGTACTCCAGGGTGGCATAGGCAATGGCAATTCCATCATGGGTGCTTGTGCCCCGCCCCAGTTCATCAAGGATGACCAATGAACGCTCGGTTGCGCGGGAAATGATCTCCGAGGCTTCAGTCAGCTCTTCCATGAACGTACTACGCCCTTTGAAGATGTTGTCTGAAGCCCCCATCCTGAAAATCAAGAAAAAAGACGGTTCAGAGATCAAAACTAACATGGTGAGATAGTTACGCTGAGGTCAGACTGCACAATATTTTTTGTTTTTTTAAGGTACTGTGTCAGATTAGAAGGTCATCGAGTCATAAACTGTTGCTGTGACTTTGCAGATAGGCATGGCAGACTGCTCACTGGACCACAAAAGTGCCAAGGACTGACTTCACTATTCCAACAACAAATGCTTATATATGTAATTGTGGATGCCTCATCAGTTCTTCTCCACTGCAGCACACTGTGAGGGATAAGGAACTCTAGGCCTCAACATTATGGTCTTTTGAGAAGCCACAATTCTTAACATTGTTTCCATGACTTGCAAAACTCCAGCCACAAATTTATCTTCCCTTCTGATGCAATCTCAGGTTAATTTAGTTTAACAACGTTACCAAACTTGCTATTGCATTTAAGCTAATTTAAAATGCTCAACATTCCTTCAGGTCTCTGTACAGGATCATCATCTGTCGCGCCGACAGTATAATATATGGTAGAGATGTGACTGTCACATCCCCCTTGACCGCCTCTCATATTAGTCATGGACCTCTTTGATTTATAAAGACATTTAACATCTATCATCTTTATACAGTATCTATCACTGTACAATGATGCTCTGATGACACGTTCATGACACTCTCATGCACACGCACCTCCTCATGAACAGATGGCACTCATCAGGCTTAAACAAGCTATTTACAACAAATTTGTCCAGTTAAGAGTTTGTTGAATACGACTTAGTAGTACAAGCATGGCTCACAAGAGGGTTTAGGATATGAATGCAGAAATGTTCTTACGTAAGGAACGCATGTAATGAATTTAGTGACAAATACAATTGAATGATGTTCCCACACCTGAGGACAGAAAATCAAAAAGACTAAACAGTGGAACGACTGATGTTGCCATTTGTCGTGTTCATGTGGATAGATATAGATATCGATTACAGGGACACAGTGACAACTTGTTGGATTCGTCACACAGCTCAAAGCCAGCTTGAAAGCTCCTCTGATGCACCGATACACACTGACAGACAGAGCAGTGACTCATCTCTGAAAAACTGGACTCTAGCTGGATCACAGATGCTACACCTCTCTGCCAGTCAGTGTTTCTCCCCTCTAAATCTGCCTTTTCCTGTCCTGACTGACCTTCAATATAATACTTATCAGCGAACCACCAGCTCATGAATTACCATGGTTACACCACACGCCATATAAGAGAGGGGTGTAGCAGTCATGCTGCTGCATTTTATTTGCCAATTTATTGTGTGTGTGTGTGCAGACATGGCATTAATTGAGGAGAAATTATGACAATCGGATCTATACTGCGTGGCAGAAAGGAGAGAGAATCAGATAAAGAGGAAGAGTGATGTTCACACGCTGTCAGTCCGCTGATGAGGGGATGTACAACAGAAACACAGCAACAGCTGAGTGTCCTGCTGCTCTCATTGAGTCCCTCCTTCCCGCCAAAAAAAAATTCTGAAAATAGAGTCTATTTATCATCACCTCACACCGCTCCAGAAAACATGTTTCGTCACATTTCAAGTGTTTTTTTATGACGCTTATGGTTCCCATGTGACTCTCAGATTGTCCATTTATTTTATTTTATTCACACTTTATCACAAAATTCTAATTATTCAATTGAAACGCTGCTTTCATCCACATTTTCAACAGCATTATTGCTTGCTTTTTGGCTGAAAAACCAAAATCTAATACAATGAGAAACCGTCACACAAAAAAAAATCTAAGTGATAAACTGATACCTCGAGGAGACATAGACTGAGTTTATGTCTTTGCTTTTTAATGCAGGCAAGCAAACTGGTCAGGGGTAAAAAAGATAAGAAACGCACAGTGTAAGAGGGGTCTTTTTTTGTATGTTGTCTACATGTTGTAAAGATAATGTGCATTTGTCTACTGAAACAAGAGAAAGATACCGTCATGCAAGGGCATCACTTTGTGTTGAAAAGTAGTGGTGAAATAAGTGCTCAGATTAGGGGTGTGAAGACACACTTAGCTCACGAGATATGGCAATGCACCATACTGGTGTCACAAGAACGAGATATGAAGATAATTTAACAATATTTAATAGAAATTATCAAAGCTGAAAAATATGAGTTGGTGGTCCTCCCACAGTAAATTTTGAGCATTAAACTCTTAATTTCCTGCATTCTGGTGACATTTTCTGTTGTGCCTTTCCTACGTCAACTCCTACATCCTACTCTTTGACGTACTCGGACATCTTCTTGCGTTCCGGAACTTCTTCCAAGCTGCCGGTACTCTCTTCTGCCCTTTCCATATCAGGTTCTCTGGGCGCTAGATAACGCTCATCTGTTCACGTTCTTGCCTGCCTGATAATAGGTGTGTTCGAGATGACACCGGCATCAGTTTGATCTGTTTATTGCTATTTAATCACAGCAAAATGTTTACTTTGAGTTCAAACAGCTTTAGTAAGGCAAGTTGTGTTTATTCACGTTATCACGTTAAAATCGCCTTCTTGCGTTGTGTCAACATTCGCAGCGATTGTACCCAAGCGAGGAAAGCGTTGCGAGGCGAAAATTTGCGTTTGGTCGGAATGCAGCATAACATGAGCTGCAGGTGACTACAGGGGCGGGGTATAAAAACGGTGCCGTAAACTCAGACACATTAGCCCAATCCCAATGTCCCCCCTAAGCCCTGAACCCTCACAGACTTTACTGATGTGTAAAGGCTGAAAGGGCTCAAAAAGCTGTAAACAGGAACGGGACAGCCCTTTGCTGCTTTATCAAATTACCTTGACGACGCTGAAACAGGTTGCACACTTTTTATTTAATGTTTTTGACTGATTTTTAAGTCCTACAGACTCTAGCCCTACAGAGTGGAGGAGACACTATATATTATATGTCAATTATATTTCAATATATATTTGTCAATAATCAATACACTATTGTTGGTCAAACAGCATCATTAAGCAAAAACTAAAATAAATAGTTGAATAAACTAATTGTGTAATAAGGTGATTGCATTCCTCCGACTTCATGTGTTCTATGCACCATCTTAAGTTAAGAAAACTTTCAACAATTTTAACATCAGCATAGGTGTTGATGCTTGTTTGTTTACCGTTTTCTTCTTCCCTTAACCTCTCTTCTTCTCTTGGTTCACTTTCGGGCTTCCCCTGGTAATTCCTGTGTTTCACGTCATACCGCTTTGAACTGTGGGCAGTTCCCTCAGGTCAAGTCTGCAGAAATGCAGACTTACGAAAAGGGTCTATAAAGGGCTTAAAATGTCTGTAAGAGCCCTCGCGCACTTGCCGATTTGACAGTGGGACAGCCCTAAGCCCTCACGGACTTCCCGGGAACATGCCTCAAAGTCTTTGAGTTCGTGAGGGTGAACATTGGGATTGGGCCATTCTACCTGCGTGAGTTTACTGTTAGCTGAGATCAATGACTGATCTTGTGACAATTGCAAAGAAAAATACTGCAAGACTAGGCAAAAGAAAATCCAGCAGGGGGTGACTCTTCTGGTTGCAAAAAGAAGTCTGGCTCCATTAGAAATAATGGGGAAAAAATTAGCCTACTTCTCAGCTGAATAATTACTCGAGTAAACACTTTCCTGATGAGTTTTTGGTCTCAGTCGCTAGTTTCAAGTCCTCTTCAATACAAAATTATGTAGATTAAGCAAATTATGGTCCCATTTATTTTAAATGGAGTGGTGATGGCGCAATGGATAAGACACATGCCTTTGTGAGAGACCCGGGTTCGAATCCCACTGTAACCCATCCACCAATGTGTCCCTGAGCAAGACACTTAACCCCTATTTGCTCGAGAGGAGTGCGACCTCTGATATGTATAGCAATTGTAAGTTGCTTTGGATAAAAGCGTCAACTAAATAAATAATAATAATAAATGTCCACAAACCAACGGGTGACGTCACGATGACTACGTCCATTTTTTATATACAGTCTATGGTTTCAACTTTGTGCAGCCTGAGAAAAGCAACTGCGACCACCGGACTCAGCACCTGCAGTCACCTTGCTCCCGCAAGGTTTTAATGTCATGTGACATGGTGACGTTTTGCAGTGACGGCTAAAGTTGGACACGATTTCTAACCAGCATGCCTTATCTTAAGTGCAGCATGCATCACGTTAAGTCAGCGCTGCGCACGTCGCATGAAGTCAAATGCACCTATTCTCTGTCGGCGGAGAGACAAGAGAGAAGAGAAGCACAGGTGCCTTTCAAGCAGTCGTGAGCTGAATGTAGCGCTTCAATGTCACTTTTCGTGAACCGACTAATCATAGCCTGGATGGGGCGGGACATTTAAAAATACTGACAGATAGGTGTCATTTACACTGGGGACACTAGGGACAAGTCAGTATCAGAAGGTCTCCATCACTTTTTGAAAGGTTTTGTTCAAAATTTTCTGAAAAACAGTAACAAGAAATGTTAACAAATAAAACGATGCACAATAAGAAAACATGTAATGCAATTGAAATATAGAGGAAACAAATGCACTGTCCAAAAGCTGATTACTGCATTATACTCCATTATATTTTTATATTTTGAAATGTCACCTGCCACCTTAATTTTGTTTCCCTTCATATAAATGAAGACTTTTCTATTATAAATTGGTGCAGAAAATGTCTCCAGAATGTAGGAAATTGTGTTTAATGCTCAAAGTCATTTTAATGTTATATTGGAAAATTTGGCCAAAAAGAAACTGTGATAAGAAGTACATTAAAGCAAAGGCTTGGATATACTTGCTTTTTAACAATGCTTAGGCGTAGACAGGTGTAGACAGGTGTAGGTGACGCAAACAGCTTTGTTCACATACTTGTCTGCGTACTTTGCGTGTACATGGAGGAAAAAACCCTGAATCAACAAAGGGGCAGACCAGGGCCGGGTCATCCCTCGCCGACACTGGCTTATCTTCCTCCAACTAACCTCCGAATTTGAACATCGTAAACAAAACAAACATAGCGGCACTCGGGCAGGTTATGATTTTAATGAGAAATTATAAAAATCTCAGGAATTGCGCACTAGCTCCAGGAGTTTTATTGTAAACATCCCGCCATAAATCTCCTTTTTTTAAAGTCTGCTGCTGACTTTCTTCTTCTTTTACGTTTATCAGCGGTTGGCAAACCAACTGCAAAAAGCCACCAACTGAGCTGTGTGTGGAACAGGAGATTGCTGCTGACCTGCCGTCACATCGACATACTGCCCCACCTTAATGTGATGAATTGCATCTCACAAATTCATTAATTCATAGTTTTCAGTCACGTGACATGCGCGGTGACCTGAGGACAAAGCAACAGACCAACATAGCTGCTCACACTGCAACTCCCCCGTAGAGACACCGCAAAAGCAGTCAAATTTTATTTGGATCACCTTTCAACTTAAGAAAAAGAAAGATATAAACACAAACTGCAAGTGTTGGGCATATCTGATCCATGTAACGTTACAGCATCTGCTACCACATTTCTACAGTTAAAAATCGGCAGGTCCCTGCCGCCGTTCGACAGCGGTAATGTTTACCTTCTGGCAATCCCTCCCCTAACACAGCTCAGGCTTGTTGCCTCAATTCATAAATCCGATGTGACGTCACATGAAAGCTATGAATTCCTGGGGACGTGCACAACATACGCTCCAAAGGAACAAAGGATACGTGTGGCAGCCATCTTATGTACGCGAACGGGTAGTTAAAAGTATATTCAGGGCTTTACTGACTGGTGCTGCACACTTTGGGGTGATTTTATAATCAGTAGCTTGTTTATTCTTACTTAAAAAATAAATAAATAAGTGCAAATAGACCTTTCTCAAAGCACTTTCCTTTGTTGTTTACAATTTCATGTTGCAAGTTATTTTCAAAGCATTTTTAACAACCGCTTTCAAAAAGTGATGGGGACATGTCCACAGCGTTCCCTGTGTAAATAACATAGATGCCGACACATTTTATCCTTTTGAGGCCTTGACTTTGGTAAAACACGGATAATTGCTGCTACGAGTCCATGATAGTGCATTCTGCTTCCTATTGCTGTTTCCATAACAACCATGAAGGGATGGAAGAATGTGCTCTATAACCTTCAGGACTCAATACCAGAAACCACACACACACACACACACACACAAACACACAGCAACTGCATACATGCACATACACATATGCATAAGCATCTCTCAGCTTCCAGGAAATAAACGCACACACACATGCGGCTGCTGGCTAACTCTGCTAAAGTCTGTAAAAGAACACACACACACCACAAATACGCTCAAACCTGTGTATGGGATATCTGTTAAAACGCCGTAGCACAGTGGAGTGGGCAGGAAAATACAACCTCTCAACCGACTCTGTGAGACGACACGCTGCTTTGAACCAATCTCCAGATTATTCACTTTATCCTTATTGATAATCAATCATCTGGATTATTTCAGACAGGATATCCCATTAGACACCTACGCACCATCTCATTATCCCGAACCCACAAAGTCTGCTTATTGCACTCTTGTAAAACTCACAAGCTCTCACTGCATATCTGTGTCTCCCTCTCACTCATAAAACACACAACATCTCTCACACAAACACAAGATGAAAAGCAATTCCCACCGCTGCTTCTATTATGCTTGACACAGCGGTGGGAATTGATTGAGAGTTTATTATCAAAACAGATTCTCCTCAGGATCTTACATTCAGTGATAGAGAGAGGCCAATTAGAAACAGATAGGATGACAGAGCTAACAGAGGAGGTGAAGAGAGGAAAGCGGAAACACTCTGTGTGTGTGTGTGTGTGTGTGTGTGTGTGTGTGTGTGTGTGTGTGTGTGTTTAATTGGCTCTAAAATGTAGTTTTTTCAGAGAGAAAGGGAAAATATTAACCTCCGACCCTGATAAGAAGCCTGACTAAACAACAGAGGTAAACAAACATGCACGATCAGGCGTTGCTTTACTTATGTAGACCTTCACTGGCTGGTGTACACTTATTCTGTGACTTGACCTCGCACTACAACTCTGACCCAAAGCTGACACTAAATGATCCCCAATTCAAGTCTAACCTCTTAACAAGCATACAGAAAACTAAAGCTTTTTGCTTGTTGCCAGTTTTCCCAACAAATATCTAGATTTTTAAAAACGCACATCAGTTGGGGCACCCTGGTGAAGTAGGGCTTTATGGCACTGACCACAGTGTTTCCCATATGTTCATTTATTTGTGGCGGCCCGCCACAATATCAATGCTGACCGCGACAGATTGATTTTCTATTTTTTTTTAACTAAGCCTATTTAAAATCGTATTTGATTGCAGAGCGCCGTAGTGCATTCACACAGCACTTTCCTCTCGCTCATCCCTCTCTCTCTCTCTCACCCGTGCCTCTCTCTCTCTCTCCCTCATGGAACACCGCTGCACAAATCTGTCCAACATAACGCTGTCAGTGTCGGAAACCCAGCTTAAAAAAGTTATTAGCTGGCATGCAAGGAGCCTAGCTAATAAGGAGAGCTAAGTAAATGTTGGAATGCAGCTGGATTTCAAGGCTAGCACGCACTATATAGCTGGTAGCATGCGTGCATCGATATTGACTACCAGGAAGACCCCCCCACCACAGTTACACTGTCATGCTGTGGGAATCACCGGACCATGAACACAGAAAACACAAACGAGTTTCTGATTATATGATTATGTCCTTTTTTAGAAAAACATTTTAAACTACAGTGTTTTGTTGATGGGATTTAAACCATCTGATCTGACAGTATTTCATTTTTTTAAAATAGAATTTGCAACTCTTTCATTCAAAGCAAACTGTGATAAAATCAGTTTATAGGATGATCTATACTACAATTAATAGATCTCCAGGTTTTATGATCAGGTCCTTACTTCTCAATCCTCACCACTCAACACAATCCATCATTCCAATAACCCTAAAGCCAAACACTAAAGCAGACCCTTACGTAACCAGCCAAAATCCCCTCATTGCACTGATATGAAGTCTAAAACCACAAACTGTTTCACTTAAGGCTATAATTAAGAAACAGCAACAACACATACTCTTGGTGTTGCTGGTTCATACTGGGTTAATACATAAGAACATGCTTAAACCCACAAAAAAAATACAATTACCCACATCTGCAAGCCATTAGGTCTAATCACATAGTGCAGCAGAGGCAGAATCACAGAGACCATATATTGGCCTGTGTTGCACACTAATGTGTAGTCAGGACTGGAAACTACACGCAGATCTTACTACTCTCTTCATAATTAGAATAATCATCAGCGCGGGGGGAAAAGAAAAAGGTTCTTCTCTCAACAAAGCCACATTGTCTCGTTCCAACAAAACAGAGAAGTATCGTACCAAACCATGACAGAACAATAGAGTCAAACAACCATTCCTTTCCCCTCCTCACACACCTCCTCCGGTGTGGTGAGGAAGAAAGGAATGTTTGTGTTGGTCCATCGATAGAAAGACAGGAACACTGTAGCTTTTGTTGGCATCGGTGTAACACTTTTAGATAATGGAGTAGGTACAGTCACAGACAAAAATATGGACCCCTCTGCATATCTGTCACATAATGCACTACTTCTCCCAGATAACTGAATCAGAATCAGAAGAATCTGAAGGAGCTTTAATGGCAAGTAGTGTTTTGCACATACGACAAATTTGCTTTGGCGATAAGGTGCTACATGTAGACAAAAATACCGTTGACATAAATTAATACAGAAATATATAAATATGAAATAAACAAAATACAAGTTATATAAGAATGATAAAATAATAAAGAAAAATAATACTATTTGCAGAGAAAGAACAATGTGGAAGATATTTACATGTGCATTACTCTGGTTTGTGTTGTGCAGACG
>JAPMOB010221150.1:0-23168 GCA_029875015.1 Lepomis gibbosus | reverse complement strand
CTATCTATCTATCTATCTATCTATCTATCTATCTATCTATCTATCTATCTATCTATCTATCTATCTATCTATCTATGAGAAAAACAAACTCAAAGCAATAAAGATATGAAACACAGATAGTGAAAAGTTTTTAAATGGATGTTCAGCAACATGACGTGGGGAACAGAAATGTTTTCCATTTGCTTTATTCCTGTACTTTATCACCTGTCAATCATCACATTCAGAATACGAGTCTAACTGTGGTCAGTTGTAACTGAAGAAGAGATAATGGCAGATTCTCAGGGTTTTGTGGTTTGTGTAGATTTGAAGTGGCCGCATGTCGTCTTACCCAAGCTGGAGCGGGTACTGGAGCGCTCAATGATGGTGTGTTTGCTGGGATTGTTGAGGACTGATCGTTTAGCCAGGGAGATGTCCGCTGTCACCCGTGTGATTGATATCCTATAAAAAGAGATCCGACACACCAGTTGTTACTGACTTAGTAAACAGAGTCAACCCAAAGGCTGTGGATAGCAGAGGCCCCCGTTCTTACCTGCCCTCAAACTTGTGTTTCAGGAAGTCAAAGAGCGCTTTCTGCATCATGTCAGTCACCTAAAGACAAAACATCAGCGGTCTGACAACATACTATGGATGTGAAATCAGATGTAAAACAAGCACAAGTTGCTATTTTTTCTCCTTACCTCATATCCTTTGAGTGATGGCCCGACTAGGATGATGGGTCTCATGGAGGGAACCACGTCATAGGGGGGAACATGCTCCATCTGAGACAGCACCAACATTGGGGTGAGGCACGTTGTCATGTCATGTCTGAACGTACATTCAACAAGGTTCAGCACAAAGCTCGCAAAGATGTACAGCCACGCATAAATCAACTTTAACTCCCCCTTCCCCTCCGTGAGCGGTCAGATTGATGGATGGCGCGTTTCAGATGCTCGAGTCTATTCGTTTTGTTGACTGCATAATGCTCAGAGTCAGGGATAAATTTCTCCTGAAAGCAGTCGCTTCTATTTCTTAGTCTTCTTGGTATTCTAGTCTCACATAATTAAAGTGTCCATAATTAAACCAGACACGAGGGTGTCAGGAGAGCTCTCGTGACTGTGCTGCTGCTGTAACACAGACGTCACCCTTCACACTTCTCTCTTTTTGTTAACCATCAGCACTTGGGTGTGAATTGCCAAGTTCTTATTGCCAGTAATTGCTGTGTTAAAATTAAGAAATGTACTTCTTACATTTGTGGTCCAACTTTGTTTAAGCAATTTACAGTAACAATGGAAAAACAGTGTTTGCCCTCCAAACAGTATATTCAAATTCAGATTTTCACCTGGATTTTCACATTATTTATTCTCTTCAACCTATGTTTAGGCATTTTAAATAATCAAAATAAACAGATCAGCCATTTACACTAAATATGGAAAACCTGAAACAGAGACTATATACACCCACGCACAAACACAATTCATCTTGCAGCGCATGAACTTTAGGCTTATGTGTGCATTATGAATCATGAATGATTCATCCATAAGGACACCATAACCACTTGTCCTCTTAGTAAGAGATGGTAAAAAGCATCACATGTCCTGTATACACTAATAACAGTGAAATTGGATATTTTTTTCTTTTCTTTATAGATCTGTATTCCAAGCACCGCCCCTCCTCTGTGTGCTGCGCTGCTCTTCAAGCACTGGAGTGCCCTGCTCCACTACATTACATTACAGAAAGCCGAGCAACGGAAGCTCATTTCACCTCATTTGTATTCACAGACGCTAAAAATACATATTTTAAAAGTTTCAAAATGGCTCTTGTCTCTAAAGGGGCAGAGCTGGAGCACTTAACGTAACAACAGTGCTCATCGGTCTTGAATAACATGAGCGCAGTGTGGTGTACATAATACAGATATGCATGATAGTTCAACATTACGGTCCCTCATTACAGTAGTATTTAGATATTGTGGATCACAGTTGATATCTTTACAGTACATTTCCTGAAATACAATTAAGATACCTAAGAACTGACATTCTCTGATCATTACAGGACTTTTTTCCATATAAACATTAAAAACAAAATTGATTTAATCGGATGAGTTTTACTTTTTAACGTGATTCAGAATGACTGTTGTTGTCACTGTGAAAATGCTCTTAACGTAAATTTTGTCCATATCTGCCTTTGTCACATTATATTATTTTTTTCCTAAATTGGATTAAAAATACTTTAAAAATCTTTACAGTAAATACTGAAAAACTATTGCTCAATGGGATGAATGTGAGATTAAGTTGGCATGTAAATACTTAAGTAGATATCTTTTACTCAGCAATACTGACATAACACTATGATAACTATTAACATGTAAATGTTGACCATATCTCTCGCTCTTGCTCTGCAGCCTTAACATGTGATTCAAATTGTGCTGAAAAGCATGAAAACAGCTGATTGTGGGCCAATGTCACTCAAATCAGCCGTCAGAAATGGAAATGAAAGCATGTCAGGATGTATTACTGTTACACTCTGACTAACAGGGTCTGGGATGGATCTGCACCTGCATCTGCACAGTGACAGCCGTGATAAAAGCTCTGAGGAAATGACAGAGGCGTCAGCGTGATTTACAAATGATCGTGTGAATATCTCTGCTTTAATGCATCCTTGGAAGCATGAAGAGGTGCAGTAAAATACTCTGCGGACTGATATCTCACCAGCGCAAGTTACACAAAGAAGGAAAATGCAAGATAACAGAGCATGAGGAGAAAGAGTGAAATATTGAAATGTTAGAGGTTAGTCTTGAACCACACTCACCGACTTCTGTTTCTGTTTAGCTGGGCCACCTACAGTATCATTCCACACAAAAGCCAGAAAAAAAGCACAAAACACAAAAGCACATTTAGTTATTGACTGGTTAGGTTTGGGGGGGATTGGGAGATGAGCTTGTTATTGATTAAAACAGAGTTTAAATTGTCTGCCTCCACTTTTCATTTCAAAATAGATTCAGACTGATATGCAGCGGCAGCCATTTCAGAGGGTATGAGTTAGTACAACGCTTCTACCAGCTAACAAGTACAGAAACAAACATCCAAAGTTATCTTGCTTTAACCATCATGACCGGAGCCTGAGGGGCCAAACAGGATTAGATTCAGGAGCTACAGTAGAAGCAGGGATGGTTCAGTTGTGAGCAGTTATTGAGAGACGGAGGGGAAAGGAGAGATTAGACTTGACCACATCTTGCAGGAGTAGGGGACAAATGCAGGAGGGAGGCTGGCGAGGTAAGTGAGGTGTCCAGGGCCCCTAATGTTACCTTCTTAAAAAAGGGCAGTCGGTGGGCGTTGGCCTGAGGGGATGTTACGCTGCCTGACATGCCCTTGGAGGAGCGAGGGTCACCCTGGAACTCAGGGGGCTCCTCAGCATCCAGGTCGAGGGGGTCAACGTCAAAGGCCACAGTGGACGTGTCCACGTGAGCTGATGAGGGGGGAAGGGGTTGGCGATGCAGAGAGAGGCACAGAAAAGGAAGAGGAGAGAGCCAGACAAGGCAAAGTAAAAGAGCATGAGGGTAGAGAAAATAATAGAAGAGGAAAAGCAAAAGGGAAAGAGTAAGAGTGTGAGATGCATCCACAAAGAGGCATGGAGGAAATTGCAAGAGATGGCATATAGTGAGATCAAAAAAGAGTGACACAGTATGATTTTAACTGGAAATAACATTGACGAGAGTTTAAAAAAAGAACACGTCAGATTATCATGAAGCAAGGCACAGATGTGGGGAGTAATAATATGAACAGCGAAGGAGAGAGTGAATTCAGTGTGACGAGAAAGCAACAAAACTTGAAAGGAGTAAAGGAGAGGCTGCAGAGGAAACTGGAGAAAAGTAGAAGATAGGGAAGAGAATCCAGCTGAGAGGGAAGGTGAGAGGCGTTGGAATAAAGAGTTTGGATTATTGCTGGCGATGCAGGTGTAGCTGGTATGAGGGTGGTGGACAAGGATGGTAGATGTCTTGTTTTAAGGGAATCAGTTGGGATTTGGGGAAATACGCTTTTTCGCTTTCTTGCCTAGAGATAAGAGATGAGAAGATTGATACCTGTCCTTTAAATATCAGGACACAACCAGCCCAGCAGCCAGTTAGCTTAGCACAAACACTGGAACCACACACCTGCCGTTTGACAGAACCAGGCTAGCTATTTCCCCCTTGTTTTCAGTCTTTGTGCCCAGCTACTGTAAGTTAACAGACAGATATGAGAGTGGTATTGATCTTCTCATCCAACTCTCTCGGCAGGAGGCCCAACCAAAATGGCAAAGTTTTACTTTCAGTCAGCCATTTAGGATGTACAAGGTCTATTAGACCTTCGATTATTCAGTTCAGTTACAGTATAGACGTGTTGAGTTCAGTTCAGCGGTTCTATTTGATTAACTACAACCATTAAAGTCAATCAGACTTGTTTATTTTTCCCAGGTTTGCACTTTCCTCTCTACTGCTGTCTCTCTTGGACATTGAGCAGCAGTTCTGAGTCGCCCAGGAGATGCTCACACACAAGACAGACACACTTATCAAGTTTAATGAGTGCGGTCCATCCTCGGCTCTATTTCAGTCCAGTCCTGGGTACTAATCACAGACCTCCAAGACCTCTATCACTTCACACAGCAACCCACTGAGGCGCCCCGTGATTCATCATCATGCCTGACTAACCACTCAATTAAAATCTTCATCTAAATATCAAGTGCCTGTCTCATCTCGCTCTGTCAGGATTTCACACACACCTACACAAACCTGTCACTATTTTGCCAGTTGATAGGAAAACCCCATTGACCTCACCTGTGCCAGGCGGGGTGGGCCTGCGCGTTCCCGTGGCAACGTCCAGACTGGAGCTTCCTCCAGATTTACTGTAATGGGAAAAATAGGCACAAATTATTACATGGTGAAAGAAACACGATACAGTAGCTTCACATTACTGAGTACAGAGAGTTTATCATCTTCATCTTATAACTAATAGTAAAAAATATATCAGTTTTTGTTGTTTAAACTGATTGTGAGAAAGTGAATGAGCTGTTCATTATGTGCAGAGTTTCATGTAGTTCCGAAAATAATTCTTAATTTTGCAATACAATTTTTTATAATAAAAACAAACAGATGCATTCCTGGATTTTTATAAACACTGCAGATGCAACGAGGAATACAGAGACTTACTTTTTTCTATTTTAAGTTTTACATTACCTGGTGGATGAAGTGTGACTCAGGTCTGACCTGTTTTTAAAAAGTAGGGCTGTTGTTTGTCATGCTGACACTGTAGATGCAAGGGGATTTCCATGGTTACCTAGAGCTGAGTCGGTTTTGTCTCATCCTCTGCTCCTGCAGCAGACGGGTGTTCTCCAGTTTGACCGGGCTGGGGATGAAGCCCACCTCACAGCCCTCCTTCACCAGACGTCCTATCCACCAGTCATTGTTGTACTTCTGCATATAGACAGGCATCAGTAACCAATCACACACCAGCATTTTTTTGCCCTCACACACATCACCATTTATCACTATTTGTTTAAAACATACAATTGAAATACTTCCAAGCTCCTGGTGAGTGGAAAGAAAATAGCATTTTATGTCAATTAGGATTCAGACAATAGTTCCTAATGCTATTTAATAGCTATTATATATTATATATATTATATACTATATATTTTATACTACAACAGCTTTTGCTAAAGCATTACCCTATCGTGTACCCAAGTACAATAAGTCACCCTTGTTGCAAGACAGTCAGTATGCCTGATGTTTGTAAGCTAAAAAAGTACAATTATTTACTCAAAGTAACTAAAGCATTTGCAAATAATCAGAAAGTTAGAGCACTACTTCATTTACTTTTCTCCTTGCACTGCAGTTTTTGTTAGTGCTCCCACTCCCACTCATAGGCTGGTTTAGACAGAAGGAAACTGAGTTGCAATAAAACACGATCCCTCACTGGATTCTCACTCTTTATCACTGCCAATTTTTTGAAATGGCCAATCTCTCTTGGTCTTTTTTCCCGAAATCATCTAAGAGCCTCAGTCAGTTTGCTACCTAAAATCTTTAGCTCCTTTAGCTGAAGTTGAACTGCTACAAATTTGTACTCTAAACTATAGAAACCTTTCTTTAGATTTCTGTGTGAAAAATACACTTCAGAACACAAATGCGCTAAAATTGTACCGCTGTTTTTAAGTGTGCGTGTGTGTGTGGACCAAAGCTTGATGAAGGTTCATACCTCTTTAATGTGCAAGAAGTCTTTGGCTTCGAAGGATATGGCCATGCCCTGCACAGGAACATCATCACTAGGGCCGGGGTTGTAACCGACATTTGTCCGCACTGCAAACGCCACTGGTTTGGTCTGTACAAGTGATGGAAAAGACATGTGTTAGTATACTGCTCACCAACAACACAGAGTTCAGTGTCCTCTTGTCACATGCTGAAGAGATTTAACAGTGTCAAAACGCTCAACACCCAACATTATGCATAACGGATGGATATTCAACCGTTGATCTCTGACCTTTGCTTTCTCAAGCGTGGCAAGGGCCTGTCTGTCGGCCTCCTTCCTCAGAGCCTCCGGGTCCTCCTCCAGGGACACGTCTGAGTCTGACGGTCGGCTGGTGTAGGAGTCTGCTGAGCCCTGAAATGAAACAATGAAGTTTACATAAACGTAAGGAGGAAAAAAGGACCAAAGTGCACCACATGTCCATGAATCAACTCTTGGAGGGAGGTCTACAGGAGCAGACCATGTGAAATTGCAGGATGAACTTAGTGGGGTCTGGGTATATCTTTGAATGTCTTTAATGATGACCTGATTGACCCTCTTTAGGTATTCCCAATATTCTACTGTTCCTTTTTGTTTCTCTTGCCCTAAGTATGAAGGAGAAGGGTTGTGACTCTGCCCTTGCTATTTATTTTTGATCAAAATGTCAAGACTGCATTCAGAATGCTAAGCTACACAGACACACAAAAGGGGCCTTGGTCTTCATATTGCATGAAAGCTGACTCTGTGTAATTTGAGGTGGAGAGGATGCATAACATCATGCCAACATTTCCACTGCAGTTGCAGCGAGGCCGAGGTGTTAAATCTTTTTGCACAGGTACAACACATTCAGTGTGTGGGTGTGTCAAGTAGAGACAGAATGAAGTAGAGAGTAAAAAATGGCCTGAGGACTGTTTATAATATTAGCGGGGATATAAATTTCTCATGAAGTGGCTACAGTTTCCAGCACATCCACCACTTATGCACGGTAACTTGACTCTCTCCTGCTGACCCTCATCCAGACACCCATACCACAATAAAAACCCGAGCCTCCTATGAGCCCGCGGTGCCGGCCCACTGTACTGTTCAGCAGAGCGGTGCAGTGAGGGAGGCAGCCTGAACTTCTGAAATGTTTGAGTGTTCAACTTATATAACAATCCCACTTGTTCTCTTCTTGCTTTTTTTTTTTTTTGAGCTGACAGGCTGCATGGCGCTTTGTAGGAGGTGCTGATAAGAATGCGGACAACTGAATGTGCCAAGCAGAAGAAGTGAGTCACTAGGTGTGGGCTTTTAAAATAGAGGTGAAAATGCACAAAGATGACATACACCATATGTAATGATGAAAAATTCCCTGCACATGTGTCGTCAGACAACACAAATAGTGCACTCAGTGCGTACAACAAATATCTCTGGACTCGGGCTGGGTATTGCTTGACATTTTTCTACATGGTTGCGTACATGATAATACATGAAACATTTTTTAATCTTTTATCATTTACAAAATATGCTCAGTCCATCAGTGCTAAATAAAAATCTACACCTAAATAAAATAGAATCTAAAGTTAGAAAAACATCCCAACTTAGATCAAGAAATATCTGATGAAAGGATAAGTAAACATGGCTTAACAACCGTTTTATGCCAACTTTTGACACTTGATGCTACACATACTGGTCGGCACTCATTGAAAGGGAACTCCACAGATGTTATCCGGCCTTTGGTAGTACGACTGCATATGTGAAAAAGAAGCCTTTTGCGTCTCCAGAGGGGAAAAAATCTGGGGGTTTGGAGTTTAAAAGAAGGGAGCTTAGCCGCTCCTAATCTCTGCTTGAGGCTAGCATTAGCCAAAACTAGCATAGCAAATCAGACATTTTGGGTAATATAGGCACCAGGTTCTGATAGAAAATAATTTTAAAAAAATCTCTGGGTCTGCTGCAATGATTTTGATCCTTTCTTTTTAAAATGTCCATCACAAGCCCGACAACACTGAAAGAGCACTGCACTGATTTTGTATTGCACACTTTTAAATACCGAGATGTGATACCCAGTCCCGCACTGAAATCTAGGTTTCTCGCTGCCAACTTGCCATCATTTGAGTTGTTTTGTAGGCTAATGTTTCTTATTTTAAAGATGAACATAAATCTGGGGTGTCCAGGTTGTCACGTCGTGGTTAAGACTTATATAAATATAATGGCAACATACGTGGTTTGATTTAGGCAGGGGTCTTTATTGCAGCTCATACCCCTCTCTCTCACCCTGTTTCCTGTCTCTATTTCAACTGTCACTATCGCATAAAAGTAGAATGCCAAAATAATGTCCTTTTAAAAACAAAAAATTTGAAAAATAAATCAAAAGAAGAGGTCTATGTGGCCTTCCTTGAACACAAACCTTTATCAAGAACTTGTGGCGAGAAACATTTCGAAGAGAACAAGCACCCAAGTGGACCTGAAGGTCTAAAAATATCCAGAGAGAAAACTGTTCATATGTGGAAGAGTGCAGCATCTGTGTGGTGTGTTAATGTGCTTCCACGTGCATTTATGTGTTACTAATGCTCCTCTACACTTCTGATTACCATCCATGCCTTTATGATTTCAAATGAAAAGACAAACACAAATGTTGATTCTAGCTCAGCCACCTGTCATATCCAGGCGCTCTGTGTCTTGGCTACAGCCGACTAAATGTAGGCACTCCCTGTTGCCAAGGCGATGGCTAGCTACTCTTTGCATCCTCGGGCATCCACAAACCATGCTCACTTCCTGCTTCATTTACTCAAACACAAACTCTCGCAGTGGGAGGAATGATCCTGTGAGTGGCATGCAGCAGCTATTAAGGACAATAACAGCCGCCCCCACTTACCAGCTGTGAGTCATCTTCTAAACCATACAGGTGCATCCCAACATGGAGCACTGACTAAGTGAAGGTTAACGAACCTTAATGGGGAACCCACAGGAATGTTTTTAACTCATTTAGACGTAATGACGTCTGAAACAACCTGGGACCAAGCAGTTCGCTACAACAGGTCGGTGATACAGCAAAATATAGAGAAAAGAGTGGGAGGGATGGGAGATGACTCTGTGTGTGTGTGTGTGTGTGTGCATACATGTGTGCAAATGTGTGTGTGGACAAATGCTTGTGTCTCTGAGTCACTCATCCAGTTGATTCACGTCACACAGCAAAAAAAAAGGGAAAGAATAGACGGAGAAGGACGGACGGATTCATGAGCACAGACACAAATGCTAAAACTTTACGTAAAAAAGTTGCATGCGGACGACGGAAGAGACAAAATAGCATCTGACCAATGACCTCCCTGCACTCTTTCTCACCCTGAAACCAATTCAGAATGTGGTGACAGACTGAGTGAGCAACTGAACACATTTCTTCCACCTTTTCATTTCTCCTTCCTTTCCTTTCCTCTCTTCTTCTTCTTCTTCTCCTCTCATGTCAATGGGTTGTGCCTCTAATTTAGCTGCTTGCTTCACTTCACATACAGCTCCTGTTCAAAATAGCTACAGGCCACCTGATGGCGGAGTTGCTTTCCTATTGGCAGTGCCAGACTACAGACCCCAGCAGTGTCATAGTAACCATCTCTGCAGCTTATTACAGGCAGCCAGTGAGAACTGCATGAGGAAGGCGACAGAATGAAGAATTAGGAATCAATAGTAAATAAAATACCCTGGAGAGATATCTGCAGCAGGGAAATTGCATACAACCTTTTTAACAGGTGATCAATAAAGTATTTTGTCACGTTGTGTTACAGTTGTGAGGCCACATATTGCAGGATGACATAGCAATAACTATGTCAAACAAAACAGTATGGAGAAGTATTTTTACAAACAAGACTACCAAGTTGAAACTGTTCTACATCTAGTGGGTAACATCTTAACTGTACTGCATTGTCAGAGATGATACAAGAAGGTGCAAGAGTCAGTAATTATCTGGAAAATGAACCAAACTGTGTTTCTCCTCCATTCTCTGCACAGTGGCTGCCATTGTGATGAATCTACACCTCCTTAGCATTGCTATTGAATAAATGGAGTGGGGGTGCAACAGAGAGGAAGGGGTAATGGAATAAGGAGTGAGGGCGGGTTGGCAAAAGACAAGTGCTTTGAATAATGAGGGTTGAAAAGAGTCACCCTGCAGCAAGGAAATGAGTTAACATTGTTTCTCCTGAAGCAACAGTACCTTTGTAAATGGTTTCCAGAAAAAAAGGGGAAATAGTTAGATGAAGTTAAGTAGATTTGCTTTTGGGATGTACAGTATGTGACTAAATTCATGCTCTCTCCTCCTTTTGAAAGTCTTTATGAAACACAGGAAAAGATCACCGTGTTGTCTTCCTGTTCTTATAACAGATAACTGGCACAGGTCAAACATTAGTGCCATACAGAAGAGAAACGTAGCAGCAGGTGTAGTCAAGACTTGTGGTGTAGTCAAGACAATGTATGACTAAGAAGTGATTACCATCTGAGAGCTAGCACATACTTCGAACCTCTATCCTGATAATTAAACAGATAAAAATATCTTCATACTTTTCAGCTCAGATGATGTGAAAGATGAAGGAAAGGCGAGAATATTGAATATCCTCTTCCTGTTTGCTTTATCTCGGAATTTCCAATAGTCATCAAACATTTCACAGAAGAAGCACATAACATCTCATCAGTTCCACTGTGTATTCAAGCTGGAATAAAACAGGAAGCAAAGGGAAAATATGTTTCACAGAACGGGCAGATGAGGAATCACAAAGGACAGATTTCCAGTCTGAAGCTCATGGCCGGTGGCTGTAAATGGCCATATTCCTCTTTTCTGTCTGTGACAGCAGTGTCATGGCAACCAGCTGGACAGTGTGGAGATGGTTTGAAAGATGAGTCATGGACTGAACGCACCAGAAATCCCCGCTTTCACAAACAAGCCAAAGAGAAATTCCGATAACGAGTTGTTCCTAAGGGATTATTCATTTGAGGTTAGAAAATCTAAATAAATTTAAAAAACAGTTCAGCAATGAAATTAGGGAAATATGGTGTTGATTTAAGTCACGATAAGGGCCAGAATAACACCTGAGTTTCTCAATACTCATTTCCCAAATGACAACACTCAATATCTTACCTACAAAACCCTTTTTTCATTCAGAAAAATATGCCAAACGTCCTTATGCATTAGTAACACAAGCAGAATCTGATATCTCATCAAATAGTAACAATCTAGCCAAGTATTCAATGTCAACTTTTGATACTTGATATGTCTGAAGAGTCAATACAATGGACTGGTTTGCATTGATACTCAAATAATAGTATGGTTCAATTTCCACCTGTAGTTATGATATAGCTAATATATTTAAAATCATGTAGAAAGTTGAGTTAAAATTATTAGTTGATCTACTGAAAATTAAATGGCAACATTTTAATGATATATAAATAATTTAATACATTTTTAAGACTAACTGTGCTTCCAGCTTTATCTAATGCTGGTTTTCTTAGTTCTCCGTGAAAGTAAATTGCATCTCTTTGGGTTGTGGACTGTTGGTCTGGCAAAACAAGCAACTTGAAGAAGTCGTTTTGTACTTTGGAATTTGCAACGGGCACTTTTTATATTTCATAGATGGAACAATCAATAGAGAACACAATTGACAGGTTAGCCAATAATTAAAATAACTGTTAGTTAGAGCTACAGCAAACTGTGTTCAATTATTAGTCATTACCTCAGACACAAGAAACTTATTTTAATTTGGGCAACAGAAGTCTGAAATTTGCTTTTCTGAATTTTACGTCATTATAAATGAAATAACTTTGGGTTTTCAACTGTTAGGTTAGATAAAACAAGCAATTTGAAGACGGCACTTTGGACTTGGACAGAGATTAATATTTTGGATTTTTTCCTGACATTTTATAGATGAAAGACTGGTTGAAAAACAGCTTGCAAATTAAACTAATCAATGATTACAACAATTGTTTTCTGAAGCCCTGAAGCTCATCACAATTCCAATTCTACTGAAAGTAAAATGAGCGTACTGAATTATTGATCATTCCTAAATGTAATAATGGCAAAAATAAACCCAACAAGAGAGAACATAAAATTGTGAAGCAGGACAGCCGCGTGCAATGACAAGCTAAATCAAGACCCAGGCCTGTGTGGGACAGGGGGATGGCAGTGAAAGAGGCCCCCAGAAATGGCCACAGTGCTGGGACAGCCGGACAGGCAGTGCACATAGCAGTAGAGGCAACCAGTGGGACTGGAAGTCTAATTAAAAACACAGCGCCTTAACAGCAGCTGTGGCCCGGCCCAAAATGGAATCACACTCAAAAGAGGGGGAGCGAAGAAAGCCGCAGACCAGGAGGTACAGCGCTATCAGGACACAGACGGCAAGTTATATTTTAGTTTAGTTTAGTTTAGTTTATTTTTTTAGTCATATCTCAGCGCAAAAGTGTCGGCTGAACTTTTGAAACTCAATCCAGATTCACACGCTCATAGAGAAACTCACACATAAACTGCTTCCAGTTCAGTCAGACGCAGCAAAAAAGCTTGTAGATTTATCAGGATCCTTACCATGACGGGCCTTTGAATCCTCTCAGTCCTCTCCATACCTCGTTTGCCACGCTCGCCACACCACGGCAAACCAAGGGGGCAACGCCGGAGTCCACAGACAGAGTAGTCTGTATGTGTGTGTGTGTGAAAGATAGTGGTTACAAGTGTGAGTATCTGTCAGCTAGATTGACTAGTGACATGTACGTGTGTTTGTGTGTGTGTGTGTGTGTGTGTGTGTGTGTGTGTGGTGTAGGATGGGAGAGAAAGCCAGAAAAGAGTGCCGTATGTGTGAAACTAGGAGAGCCGTCTCTTAACCTCCAACCCCTTCACACACACCCTCCCGCCCTCCACCAACCCACCCACCTCCACAACCCAAAGGAACGTGAACCTTGTGTTGAGGAAGGGAGCTGGAGCTGGCTGGGGGTCGGGTTGCAGGACTTGTGCTACATTTGCAAACTGGGGAAATATATTTAGCCATGGCCGGGCAGAAACAGGGACATGAACACACTGAGACCCAGAAGGAGGCTTGGTATGCAGCCGTCAGCCATTCAGTGCGCCCTGGCTGACGTGGGAGAGGGCTGGGGCAGTGCCCAGGGAAACCCCCCCCCCNCTCTTTGCTTCATTCCTCTCGGCCTCTGTTCTGATCTCATTCTTCCCAGCCCCTCTCTCCGTCGCTTTGTCTGTCTGTCTGTCTATCGTCCAGAAAATGGGCATCAGGCAAAGGATTAAAAGGGGTGTGGGAGGGGGGTGCAGGCGGGGGGAGTCAGTGTTTCAGCGCAACAGCAGTGAAATGAGAAAATTAAGCTAGAGCTTTACTTTTTAAGCCTTCATAGTATCTAATCAAGTATTTAACTATAAACATAAACATATGTTGATTTCTTGTATTCTCACTGCAAAGACAGGGCAGTTGGAGGGGTGGTGGTGGTGGTGGTGTTGGGTTGGGGGGGTTGTCCACTAGAGGGCAACCTCTGACACAATGAAAGGAGGCTTGTCCATGGCTACAGATCTGACCGCCTCTTCCTTTCTTGTGTTAGTAGCTGATGACAACACAGTCATCAGACCCACCAGCTGGCTCCTCGTACAGCCAGACACAGCAGCAACTGGGCTCCGCTGGGATTCATATGTCAGGACTGACAGGAGGAAACCTTTCACATACGGTATATGTCAACCAAGCCAAGACATGATTTCCATGGAGCAATGGTTAAAAAAAATTGATGGATCTTAGTATTCTGGTGACTAGTTGATATTTGATGGGTAACATCTCTGGTTCTTAAAACAAGCATTTAATTTATTCCAATTTCTAAAATGCTTCTTTTGCATTCAGGGTTTTTAATTGATGTGAAAAGGTTTGTGTTTTACCTATGCTTGAAAACTTTTTGCACCTTTAAAATAACATCTATTCACCATCTATTACACTTGATGGTTCATGGCATTTTTAAGCCTTTAGTATGGAGAGAACAGTACATCAGAGATGGGGAATAACACGCAGAGGGCAAATAGTGGCGGTGTTCAGTTTCACAAATTATTGCCACTTTGCCACTGCCAAACTAAAAATTTGCAAGGTATCTTGCATGCTCATGCATGGGTCACAATATGACATTTGCTTTGAATAGTCAAATGTTTTGACATTAACGTAAGAGCAAATTATCAAATTGCGTGTCGGGAACCAGGGACACAGCAGATTATTGCTGGAACCCTAAGCTCTAGGCCACCGGGACACCCAGCTACAAAAACAATTGCACATTAATTGCAAATTTTACATGTTAACAGGTTTAAATTCATTAACAGGTTTACACTGAGGTGTTTGCTGTATCCAAATCTAGAAGATCAGTCCTCCATATTTGATACATCAAAATGGGACTAACTTGGACTGCCCCATTTCAAATAGCTCATTTCCACTGCATGGTATGGCACGGCTCGACTTACTTACTTGTATGAGCTTTGGTTCTCCATTGACAAAGGCTGTGGATGTTACTTGGTAGCTGGCACTTTTTTTGGTTATCACCTCGATCACGGTTCCAAACAAGCTGAGCCGAGAGCTGAGAGAGAATTGTCACTAGAATCATCACTTGCACGACATGGACGTCCTGCACAAACCATCAATAGCGACCCATACTTTTAAAATGGGAGCACGCAAAACTACGCCATACTCAATTGACAAAGTGCAAACGTTCCCCTGTTTGGCTGCCGAGGAAAGGATCCAGCGAGGGTTCCTGTGTTTGTGTCGCACTGAAGATGATGTCACGCCAGTTCCACGCGGCGTCACTATGAAGATCAGCTAAGAATCCCACCCACTTTGAAGGGATACTACATCTGTAGTGGAAAAATATTCAGTCTGAGAAACGTACCAAAAACGAGTTGAGCAGAGCCGTGCCTCAAACTGTGTCAAGGAAATTAAGAGTGCACAAGTCCTTTTAAACACTGTATAACATAATTTAGAATGAACTGGTCAAGTCGTCCTCACCAAATCTTTTAAGATGGGAAATATCATGAGACAATGTCGAATTTATTAGGAAATGGTGGTTCTCAGTCTGGTAAATGTATTACACATTAAGTTGCTGCAGAGCTACTGCAGAGTTGAACTGATGGCAGCTCTGCTTTTTATTCTTGTTAGCAGCCTGAATGTATTGTTGATTACAGGGCATTACAGAGAAAGGAAATGCTACGTTAATACTGTGTGATTAATATTAAGTCTAATAAAATATTCTCTACTTATTCATTATGTTTTGGTGAAGTGAATCTTGTCATATAAATGTGGAGCCTATCATTGGTATTTATACTTTCTCAGCAATTTGAAATAACTTTGTAAGTCGACAAGGACCAGAAAACACCACTAGTTTGAGTCTTTATGAGTCTAGACTGCATTTTCTGCTGTCCATCATGATAGCTCCTGTGATTTTTATTTTATATTATAATGCTACAATGTTGTGTATGTGTGTCTTTTCTAGTTGTTAATTATAAACGATCAAAATCCAATTTCTAATAAGACAAACACAAAATGTTTTCACTACCTACTCCTGGAACGACAGCAGACATGTTACCTATTTTACACAGCAGCAGCAGACCGACAGACTCTGCCTGTCTTTGCACACCTGAAGACGGAGCGTGTTTTTGTTGAACACTGACACACAAATCAGCACTGCACAAACACGTAGCCTGTACTCACAACACACACACACGCGCGCGCGCGCGCACACACAAACACATCCAAACATCCTCTCCTTGGTCTCTCCATCCCACTGTGCCTGCACACGGAGGGAGATTCAGTGGCCCGGTTGCCATGGAAACCAGGCTGAGTGTACCAGCCAGCTCTACCGTTGGCTGATTGTGGCTCTCGTGTATTTGTGTGTGTGGTGAGTGAGTGAGTGTGCACTTGCGTAGGTGTGTGTGAGACTGCAAAGCCTATACAGGGCTCTGCTTTGAGTCGTTCAAGGGAAGGCTAAAATAGGCTACATATATAAAAACCTATAGAGCTTCTGCATGCTTCTTTTTTTCTGTGATTAAATCCAGTGGTTAAAATCTTAACATGGTTTCAGAAATTGCCTTAATCTGTAGAAACACTCGGATATACTTAATACATTACATGGCTAAGCTACTAAATCAATTTTTGGATTATGCACAGCTTTTGAACTGTTTAAAATCGCTGCTCTTTCTGCTAGCTCTTTCTGCTTTCACTGCTAACCCTGATGAGTGAAATCCGTGCAATAGCAAGAGATAAGGGAGCTTTATCTCAGGAAGTGTTAAATCATCCTTACTATGGTTAATGAGTTCCTTATACTGTGTGAGCTACTATGAATCCTGCCTAACCTGCAGCACCCAGTGCACGTGGCCCTTTGGCAAGCGGAGTCACAGAGTTAATGAAGGACATGGCAGTGGGAAGGGTGATGTGAGTAGGCGAGGATGCAGCTAACCTTTAGAAACCACAGGAAAGCTCAGCTCCCTGTGATCACCAACAGTGATGGGATTTTTTCCCCCCATTTTTTTTTCTCAAGCTACACCAGGACTGAACAGGTAAATGTCATTCAGTGCAGGGCAAACCATTTCCTTTCACAAATGAAGAGGTCAGATGGAAAAGAGGGACTCATTTAGCATGGCTTTGAGAAATGTCATGTCCAGACAGGACTGCAGTGTGGGTCGAGAGCGAGTGATGCTTTAACCCCTCCTAAACTCCCCGAAGGAGAAGAAGCGTTCCTGTCTGACAAAGAGTGGATTCTTGATCCCTTCTTAGTCAGAAAATGATGTTGGACACCTGACAGGTTTTGCCAGCTCCTTCTGTCAGAGCTAATCAATGCATCTGCATCTATAAACCAGGGTGGAGTAAGGGTCAGAGCGGAGTAGGGTGGGCATGAGTCTTACACCTGGGGACTACAATCACTTCAGAGCCCTGGAGGAATCTCATTCTGATGTCTTTCAGCTCCAACTCTGTGACAATAAAGGTGTTTGTAGCTGTAGTTGTAGGGGTTTAAATGTTGTTACTGGAGATGTTATCAAAGCCATTTAAATGTGTGAGATAGAGTACAGTATGTGGGCTGCCTGTGACAAACACACAGGTGAAAAGAAATAGATATGCCTCATTTAGTGAAAATGAAGGGTTTTAGTTTTCTCAGTCAGGGTGGAGAAATCAGCAAAGAACTACAACATGGAGCTAAAATAACCCCTTCAACTCTACAGTGAGTAATTTTCCATTTATCATAGGAGCAAGAAAGTTTATTTTATCCTTTGTCCTCCTGTGTGCATGCTTCAGCTTCTCTGCATTATACTTTCATTATACGCTCAATTTTTAAACCTCCTATTCGTTTGATTATCGTTATATTTGCTCCTGGAAGAGAGCTTGGGCTCTCAGACAGAAATTCTTGCAGGCGAGTTCGTTGTCTGCACTACTAATAATGCAAATTATGCAGAAAATGATTTATCCAGAAATCTAAAAACCTTTCATAGGCTTAAAATCCAGCTGGTTGATTTTATTCTTTTGGAATAAGAAAATCACAGAAAGATCTGTAAAAAAAACTTTAAATAAAAAAATAAAACAGGGTGTTGTAGTAGATTAATCAATTAGTCAATCAAAAAAAAATTATTCAGCGACTATTTTAATTATTCACTAAACATTTGCTGATTCCATCTTCTGAAATGTGACAATTTGTCTTTTTCTTTGTCTTTTTCTGACATTTTGTAGCAAAATGATCAAATCAAACAAATCAAGCAACTGAATTCCCAGTATCAAAGGTCCTCACTTTGACTCCATTAAACTTTTATATGAGGAAAGTTGAGAGTGAGTCTGGCACATGGATTAGCAGTCTGGAGGAAGGATTAAGTGTTAAGTGTTACCTGTCGGACAAAGCTGTTCGAGGTGGTGTCAGAAGAGGTGCTTCCGTCCGAGCGCTTAAATCGGCTCTTCCTCTTTGCGTACTTTCCCTGAAGACAGAGAGGTTGGAGGGCAAGAAAAGAGGAAAGAGAAAAACAAAAAAGTTTAATTGTGTTGCTCCATAATAACTTATCTTGACATATCTCGTAGAAAACCTTGTTTCCGGGAGCATGACAGCCATTAACATTTGGCATAGCATTTGTAAAAGCTTCTGAATATGATCAGGCAGTCAGATAAAACCAGAGATAAAGAAGTACGAGTCCCAGACTGGTGAGGAAGTCAAACAGAGAAAATGTGTCCAGTGTGTTCATGAACAACCTTCATTGCTTGTCATTTTTCATGTTGTGATGCAAACTGAGACCTTGTAATCTGATTGGCAGACCCCTGGCAAATGGCCTATCTGGGTTGGGCAGAGGCCACACATTGCATTATGAGCCCACCCTGACCACATTGCCATGGTTACACAATGCCGACTAATCATATTTGTAGCCAATCAGGAGACCGTGGCTGTGTTGTTGTTCCAGTGTGAAAAACAAGAACTACTGGTTAAGATAATTCTTGGAAATACTTTTCAGAGCTACTACACACCTGTGTATTTATGCTTCTGAGTTACCCACACCTCCGGGGGTGTAGCTCAGCGGTAGAGAATTTTCCTGCAGATCAAGCGGTCTCCTGTTCAAATCCAGATGCCCCAGTTTTTCTATCACCAATCTCATGATTCAGTAGAAGAAGTTTATTATAATACAGATTAAAGGACTGTAATGGGGCTTTTGTGTTTTTTTATCTTGTTAACCACAGATCACCTGTACTTAAAGGTTTAGTTTGGATTTTTTGAAGTAGGGTTGTATGAGGTACTTATCCATTGTCAGTGTATTACCTACAGTTTATGCCCTGCCCTGAGTTCGGAGAAGCGGACAAGAGTACCTGCACAGATGCTAAACAATGTACCGCTGTGGAGGGGGACATATTTAGAAGATTTTCACTGCTTTACCATGCTCTTAGAGAGCCTTTTCCGACTGAACTAAAGCATTAAATCACTCTCTTCAAAGCCACCAGACTCCTTTATTAAATTGCTCAATTTAAAGCCACAAGACTCCTTCAACAAAAACACAGATTTTACCTCGCAGAAAACAGGAGTTACTGTTCTACTGCTGCCTCAATTTATTAGTTTGTTTGTGTTATTTTTCCTCATCGGAAAGGGCTGTCTGAGATAAAGGGGTGAAAATATTCTAAATATACTACACCGACTACTTTTATTTAAAAATATTAAAATTTACCGAATACTTATTAAAATGCGTCTTGAGCATTGAGTTTCAAAAAGTGTCACTTATCAAAAGAAAGTTTGGTCAGATTCTAAGTCGTGTTTATTTGGGCAAAGATCTTATACGGTTGCATACACTGGGACATGTCCCTATCACTTTTTGAAAGCATTTGTTAAAAATGAGAAATACCTTACACCTTAACTAACAAGTGAAAATGCTTTGAAAACATGCAATGCAATTTAAATATAGAAGAAACAAATGTACATTGTCCAAAAAAAGTAACTTAAGTTAAGAAAAAAAACAAGCTGCTGATTACAGCATTATATTCTGTTATATTTTTATATTTATGATTTTTTTGTTTGGTTTCACCTTATATAAATAAAGACATTTCCACCATAAATTAGAACAGAAAATGTCTCCAAGTGTTTAATGCTCCAATTTTCCGGACGGAGGACGCCCAGACCCCCCCTGCTCATGTATTTTTGCATTTCCTTTTTCGTCAAAATAGTGTTAAAAATCTTCTCGTCTTGTTCTCGTGCATCGTCACGTCTTGTGGATCATCACACCTCTAATCTGATCCCTTATGTCCTCACCACTTTTCAACACAAACTGACACACTTTGTATTGTTGATTGTGTGAGGACAACATTTTACACTGATGATTGAGACATTTTGACATATTTTGTTAAATGGAAAGTAGGGATTTGTAGAGAAACATGTTAATATCCACAAGCTAAGATAATGAAAACAAAGTATTGTAATCAGTAACTACTCAGGTATTTTACTGCCATTGGTACCGAAAACCATCAAGATACTCAGCCCTAGTAGTGACATGGAGTATTTAAAAACCTATAAGAACTGGGCTGCTTTAGGACTATGTTAAAGATAAGTTTTCAGCATGTATTCTATTCTCTTTGCCGGGATGCTTTCGTTCCACTTTTGTAAATCCCTGAACCGATTGGTTTTTCATACACACTGTGAGAAATAATTGCATTTATCCTCAACTGTTGACACACTCGCCTATAGCTACCCAACCAGACGCCCCCTATACCCCCACCACACACACACACACACACACACACACTGCACACCTATGTAAACAATGAATATCACCAATCAGCCTCCTCTACTCACTGTCACTATCACTGTCACATCACATACGACAGGGCAGACCGAGGCCTTCAGATGAATGACGCCGTCCAGCCTGCCTTTAAACAAACATGACCTGTTACAACAGCACCAACTGGTGCGAACATAAAAACACTCACTGGGAGGTTTCCAGTGTTCACAGATAAAAGGGAAAAAAACACACATCTGTTATACGGTCCTCTACAAAAATGAAGCTGAGGAATTAATTTGAATTCATTTGGAACCTCCTGTAGCGCAAATAATAATGTATCTGGGCCTGTGTGCCATGCTTGGTTTACTGTGTGCAAGTACAGTTACTGGCTTAATGTTAAAGCAACACTATGTAAGATTAGGTGATTTTTGCAATTTGGTGTGCTGTGGACCGCTGGATGTGCATTTGTTATGATTACATTACTTATGATCAAAAACTAGCAAGTCCACAATTTTGCTAACACAGCCAAACATCAAGCAAGCACAACAACACAAGACTCAGCGTACTGAAAGTGAGTTATTATTTACTAGTCCAGCAGCAAGAAGGCCAGCTCAACATCAGTCTTTGCATCCTTTCAGCTCTCAAAGCTCATGCCAACAAGTAAAAGCCAGTCCGATATTCACTCCTTTCCAGTCTCTTGGTTGGTGACTCTTTTTTTCTCTTCATCGCTTCCTATGACAACCTTTTTCAGTCTCCTCGCAGCCTCTGCTATGATAACTATACTGAGAATGCCTCTTCAAGTTTGCTTGCTGAAGAGTCTTGTTGGTGTGTCACTCAGTGACGTAAAGCATTAAGCTGTTCTTACAATAGATTTCCTGCCCAGGATTTCAATGCTACATGGTGTAATACCGATTCTCCCTATTACAATTCAGTGTACCAACAAAATGATTCTGAAGCTGTTATCTTGAGATAAACTTACTGCATAATGTTGCTTTAAGTTAAACTTTAGGTGATGATACATCAGAAAAGATGCAGCTGAGCTGACAGTGATATAATGAAAAACTAGAGGATGATATCACTGTTGGCAAATTTTTCCACCTACACTAACTGAAAAGACGTCCAAGAATCATGAGTTTTTAGAAAACGCCATGTGCACTGATGACTATACAGAGATTTACTGGTTAGGTTGTGTCTGTTTCTAGGGTTTATGGTAAAATTTCCAATTGCATATGCAACTTAGCTGGACAGCTCCAGGACAGCAATGCTTACGTATGTTTACGTAGGCCTATAGTTGGGTAATCTATCAGTTTTTTGGAGGGATTTTCTTCTTAAAGGAGAGGTTCACAATATTTCAAGTTTGTATTTAAACAGTTTTTGCTTGATGTAATCATTCTTGCTGTTCATACTGGCCATTAAGAGATCCCTTTGTTATGTGATTTCAAAGTAAGGGATGGGGGACAAAATCTACTTTCCTTGCTTTGTGCAACATCATATTAAAACATTTATCTGAAGCTACAATGATGCTCCAGCCGGACTGAGTTAGTTAAATCAAGAAGGCATCTTTCATTTTCAGTTTTTTAGTATGAAATAACCTGCTTTTGTTGCTCCCATCTCCCATTGTAGCTCAACGGGTAAAAACTCAAAGAGAGAATTTTATACTCAAATGACCATTACTATGGAAGATAGGCGCTTAATTTGGCTGACTCAGACTGACAAAGCCTCATAAGCTTCGGATAAACCTTTCAGTATGTGTTTTTGCACAAAACGATGGTGATCCCATTTCTTTGTATTGAAAGCGCATTAGGAAGGGATCTACGTTTACAGTACAGAAACAATCACTATAGCAACCAAAATCTGTTTCAATGTTTTTTATGGACACCTGCCTATTGTTTTAAGATAGAAATTTGCAAATAAATCCGTTAAGATGTAGCCAAACTGTAAAGACTGCATATACACCCGGCTGAGATCGGAGACATGCAAACCAGACCTCCTCCAAATGTCGACAGGCCAATCCGATCTGCATTCACACTTGAATTTACATGTGTTTCGCCTCCTCCAGATAGAAATCTCATGGTAATACCAGGTGTAAATGGCGTTTCACTCACCATCTTAATTGCTAAGATCTGAGGGTACAACACGATCAGGCAATCAAACAGGTTGTAAACCAATCCCCAGTTCGGCTATATAGTCTAAGACAAATTATTTGGAAGTGAAAACAAAAGGAAACACACCCCAGATACAAAGATATTATCCACAGCTGTGTAAAATGAAGGACGTTATATCAGTCAATCAAGTCGAAACAGGAAGTAGTTCTGCAAGTCCTGATTGTGGACAGTTTAAGTAATTTTGCCTCTGGCAAGTGACTTAGATAACATGATTATTCTGTGGAAGCTTATATCTCAGCAAAGCAGCTAAATTACTAACATAAAAATTATGTTTCTTTTAAGGATGTTATGGTGGCATATGCATGCTCTGCTGTCACAAGTTAAAATTACATTTAACATGATGGGTGTGGGTGCGGGTATGTGTGTGTGTGTGTGTGTGTGTGTGTTTAGAGGGGTCTCCACGATCGGAGCCACGATGGGGCGAATTCTTGTCAGCAAAGGGCAGGGAAATGCCAGAGGAAGTGAGGAGGGGAGGCTTCCTGTTGGTAAACATCCTCCCAGATTAAGTGTATAATTAAAGAGGATGTTGAGCATGAGCAGGGGCTTTAAACTGGAAAAGCAGGGAGCGTGGCGCGTGGA
>JAPMOB010221148.1:682-22654 GCA_029875015.1 Lepomis gibbosus | reverse complement strand
ATTTCTATCTGTGTATCTGTGTGATCCACATACTCATTCATCCCTTAAAGCACATTACAATGAGTTCTTACCCTAATCCTAACTAATGAGCTTAATCCAAGGATTGAGATATAGAATCATGTTAGTAATTTGTGTCATAAGTAGATGGGTAAATTTTCTTTTTGTTCTTCATGAAATACTGTAAAGTGAACAAAGAATCTGCAGCCTACTTCCCCATATAAATCTATCTCATAAGTAGGTGAACAAAGACGCAGAAAGAAGACAGTTGACTTTATAAGAGGTCATGATTTATGGCATTGTATTCTTAATCATTTATACTATCAGAGGTTAGTCTGAGCTCAGATTTGTGTGTGTTTGAGCAGTGAACATCACCTGTGAGATGCCATCCAGATTCCAGCTGGGCAACCAAAAGGATGACTGTGGAGACGGCAGTGACAAGAAGGAAGACCTCAGTACGACTCCCATGCATACACCACAACCTGTATAGTTCATCGGGGCTATTTTGAATAGAAACATTTCTCCTTATCTATTGTATAACAGGCACTGTGTGTCAACATCCTCACTCACCAAATAATTTTTTAAATCCTGAAGTGTGGCAGATTTAGTCACTGTTTCAAAGTAAATACCAAATACTGTTTCAATGAGGCCTTGAAATGTTTCAAAAAAGTTACAGCAGTGTCGAGGATGGCAGTAGGGATTCACTCACCAAAGAGAAGTTTCTGTGACATTTTGCAATTTGAAAGTACACACAGGGCCGGCCTTGACGGTGTTGGAGATTTTGTATTGCTTGGCTTAAATAGTCAGACAGTTTGACAGACACAGAACTGGATGAGAAAAAAACAAACTGAAAACACTTGTGATCAGGCGGAAATCTCAAAGTGCAGCCCACAGTCCCAAACGCAGCAGGATTGCATCACAGTTATTACATTAGTTATTATATTGCAAAACAACCAGCTATGTTACTACTCTGTCACAATCTGGCTCACAGCACGAGGTAGGTGCACTTGGTTACTATCATACGCTGGTGTCCCATCAGTTGGGTGGAGTTGATTCGAAGCGAGTCAGAAACTTTCTCTTGTGCCGCCCCACTGACATTTTGCCCCCTAGGCAACCCCCTGTGCCACCTATGCCACGGCCGGCCCTGAGTACACCTGTATATCATACATGGTGTTCACTGAGGGACCAATCAGAATTAGCTTCAGAGGCCAAACATGGTGACACATACAGTTTGGCTCTCAATAAACTTAAGGACAGAGGACAAATGTATAGACACTGATATACAGCTAAACAGAGATAGTAAAGCTAAACAAATAAACTTGAAAATTATAAACAGGCAAGAGCTGGACAACTATATATTTATATGCATGTCAGATTGTTACTATGCCAACAATTATTTAAAATTATAACAAACCAACAGGCACAAACACAAATAATAATGAGGGATAGCAGTGTAAACACACAGAAACAAGCAAATATGCACACACATGCGGAGATAAACATAGATATATCGATATCGTGTAGAGATGCACTGTGTCTCTACATACAATAAATTAGGTTTGGTGCACAGTACAATACAGTTGTTGTTGAGGTGTTTTTTAAATAATAATGTGTTTTCTTGTTAAACACAGCCATAACGAGATTGCTAATAAGTTCAGGTACAGCAAATGCACTACTAATCATAAGTTTCTGGGATCAGCAAATGATTATTCTGAGCAAAACTAATGCTTCCCGAACCTTCATCTCTGAGGCCAGTGAAATGGGAAAACGCAAAATGACATCAGTTTCTCTGCAGAGGACACAAAGCTCGAAGGGATAAGAAAGTAGTCTGTTTATGGAATTGTTACACAATCAGCTTAAACATCAACCAGAGCAAATTATTTTGAGAGGGGATTAAATAGTTAGTGGACATTGGCTGGCTCGCCAAAATCCATTTGTTTTTAGGGAGGAGGCAGTAAAGACAAGCAGAGAGGAAGCTGTGGATAAGCCTTCAGTTGAATAAGTAGATAGTGGATATAGTGTGTTGTCATGTCATTTCAGTGTTTGACTATGTGGGATGCTTGGGTGTACAAGTGTGGGCAGTCCACTCATTACCACTTTTTTCTGTCTTTTGTGGCATTTAGACAGTTAGGGAGTGAAGAGCAACACTAGAGAAAGCTCTGAATTCAAATTTAGACTAGTGGAGGAGGACATTGCCACAGACAGGTTGTATACGCACTCAACCTTCCCTGCGTACTTGTGTCGATGACTCATTCTCATTGTCCTTTTCGGGCCGCGAGCCCACTCTGCCTCCCTGCACACTGGAAAAGTTTAAATGCACCGACGGACTGTGAGTGGCCCCGCCATATGTATATGACCATAATGACAACTGTGGGGACCGCAATGATGAATTAGGCTGCAGTGACTAGCATGACCAAACACTCATTCACAGTCAGCTCACAAAACTTTCTCTCAAAAAAAGGAGATTTTTATTTTGAAACAATTTTCTCATGATGATGACGGATGGGTATTGATGTCATTATTATGGTATTTATATGTCTTTCCTCTAACCTGGTAGCTCTTGCTTTTTTACATATAAACATAATTTTATAATGTTTGAGTATAATATCCCAGTTAAGGCCAAAGTCTGATAACGAGACAGAGAACAGCTCTGTCCGTAAACACCACAGGTGGCCAGAAATATCCTGTTGGCTGATTTATTAATGCATACATGAAGGTTCAGTCATTACGTTGCAGGGAATCATCCATCAAATACCTGGATTATGGTCAGTAGCTGTTGAGTGGGTCAAGATCTTTGAATCTGCCCACTAAATCAATTTAAAGTAGTTTGTTTGTACTTTGCTCTGCTCCACTCGTGAAACTCATCTTGGCATCACTACGCATCAGTGTCGACTTAAAGTGACATTAGGTTTCATCAAAAGTAAGCAGGGTTTTTTTTAAAAAACAGAAGCCGTTTTAAATGTGTCAGAACATGCGCTCTGTGTTGTCTGACTCTAGATTTTGACCATAACACATGTCCTCAGGTCTGTAAGAACACAAAGGGCAGCTACGACTGTGAGTGTGCCCCCCGGCTGCCGGAAAGTGGGCAACGGCAACATGTTTGAGGCTGAGAACAGTGTTTATGATCTCTCAGTGCAACAAAAATGTAACTAAAACAATACAGATCAAGTGACTCGATAGCTTACTGAAATTGATTTTCTTGACTTCACTTAGGACTTTTGGGAACTCAGCATATGGCTTCTGCAGTTCTGTCAGAAACACAGAAGATAGTGACATTTCTCCTGCACAACCAACTGCTTCGAGCGCACAGGTAGCCATAGCGACACGTGTCAAGATGTTTACAGCCCGGTATCTGAAAACAGTGATTACATGCTCTGAATGTTTGAAAAATTTTGAGTAAAGGTCAGACGTCATTCATTTAACATTGTCACACAATGGTGGACTGTTTTGTCACGTTAGATGTCAAGATCTTAGAGTGTGTGTGTGTGTGTGTGTGTGTGTGTGTGTGTGTGTGTGTGTGTTTGTGTGTGTATGTGCTAATGTGCATTTAATTTCTTCTTTTTTCCAGCAGTTTGGTCCCACTGGGGATGACAGTTTTGTGTCTTTCAAAACACCATCTACACGGTGACTCCAGAATGACAATAGCATTAAGTTTCTCAAAACGCTGCCTCATTTTGGATTTAAAGGACAGGTTAGATTTAATTTTGAGATGCAGTGTTGTAGAAGTTCTGGTAATGGTGATCAGTTTATTAAAACTGTTTAATAAAAAGAATCTTGTAAATTCTGTTTCTGATTTTGTTGCGACAGTGCACGTTTGTCATTCTCTGAGGTGTGGACCATTTGCAGTGTATTGTCTAGTGTATGTACCCCCCTCAGCTAAGGAGGACAATGCACTCAGAGAACTGCACAATATGATTAGCAGACATGAGAAAGCATACTCAGATGCTGTGCTGCTGTTTTTATCCTGGGAGATTTTAATAGATGTGACCTCCAGAAAAGAAGCCCTAAATTTCACCAGTTTGTCAATTTCCTCACCAGGCAAAAATGCTACAGTAACTTCACCAAGGCCTATACTGCTGTTGCCAAGCCACATTTGGAAAATGTGAACACCTTGCAATCCTGCTACAGTCCACCTACACCAAGAGGCTCAAAGCCAACCCAGTGACAGTGAGGACTGTGAAGATGTGGACTGAGGATGCAATGGCAGAACTACAGGGCTGTTTGGAGGCCACAGATATGAAGATTTTTTAAGCCAGAAACAGATACTGTCAGCAGCTACATTGACTGGTGCACTTCAAACTTCACACACAGCTATCAGTCATGACAAAAGTGAATGCACTCCAGCTGATGCACACACAGGTCCTCCAGCTTCTGAGGCAGCTGAATACCCGCAAGGCACAGAGAGTCCTGAAGGCCTGCACAGTACAGCTATCAGGTGTATAGAGACATCTTTAACTTCTTTCTCTCACAGGAAACAGTTCCACGCACTTTTAGGTCCTCTGTTATCGTACAGTTCCCCCCAAAAAACAACACAACCACAATGAATGACTTCAGATCTGTGGCACTCACACCAGTTGCCATGAAGTGTCTAGAAAAGCTGGTACTAAAACATATAAACTCTGCGTTTCCAGACAGAGTGGATCCCCTTCACTTTGCCTACCACTCGAGCAGATCAGTGGACGATGCGGTGGCACTGGCACTTCACTCCATCCTGCAACACCTGGACTCTCACAACACATATGTACGAATACTGTTCCTTGCTAACAGCTCTGCCTTCAACACAATCAGGCTGACTAAGATGACTGCCAAGCTGACAGACCTGGGAGTACCAATACCCTGTAACTGAATCTGGACTTTCTTACAGACAGGCCACAGGTGGTGAGGATGGGAAAGAAGGTCTCTGCTGAGCTCACAGTCAGCACAGGAATCCCATAGGGCTGTTGTCTCAGCACAACCACATACATCCCACATACATGCAATACTAATATATAATATGCAATAATTATTTGTAAGTATGTGTATACATGTGTATACCTTATATTTTATTTTTTTATGTTTTTTTCTATTTTTTATTTATACCGTTTATATACTTTTACCTTTTTTAACGATGGCTAAGAGACGCACAAGAATTCCAATGTACCTGTACTGCAACGTACCTGTGCAAATGGAAATAAACTTTATTCTATTCTATTAAATTCTGACAAGAATAGGCTCCCACTGGTGTTATCCACTCGGCTCATCACAGATAGGACTCTGATCCCACAACTGCTGTATCTGACCCACTGAGCTACAATGAAATGCTTTTGTCATCATCTATTTAATCATACAGAGAGCCACAATTTGAGATTGTGATCACAGAACAGCAGCACTGACTCTGCTCCCCACAAATGTCTGAGCACATCAGGGTCTCTTTGCAACAACCAGGCCAACCAGAGCAGCAAAGGGACAAAAGAAAAGTAGGAAAAAAATGATAGAGGGGCTGGGGAAATGTGGAATCACAATAGGTAGGAATGTAAAGGGAGCTGTGACTGGTGTGTTTCTGTGTTGTGGTCCATGATGATTCATCCATGTTTTCTTACCACTGGTCCTCCACAAAGCATCTCTGACTATCACAACATGAACCGTACCACTCACTGAGAGACAAGCGACATAGATGGAGGGGATGAATAAGAATAGATGGATTTGAGAGGGGCGGACCAAAGAGGCATGCAGCTTGCAGCATGTGTGCACACTGTGCTGCCTTCAAGAGCTGTCCGAAATGGTACCATCCCTCAGTTCTCATGAATAATCCAACAATGACAATTTCACAATTCCTGAATGACAAAGAAGTAATTTATTCAGTTTTTTTTTTATCAAGTTGGTCTATGTGTGTTGAGGTGAATACAAAGGTGAGGACAAATAGTTTTATTTTTATTGTTTTTTGTAATTAAAGGGTGAACATTTTCTTTAAACTTAATTTATCACGTTTATGACACATATCTAAATATTTGTACACAACAACTGCAAAGCCATTTCATCAGTCCAATAGAGATATCATTATTGGCTTTACATTAGATTACAGTTTGTATGGAAGCCCATTTCTGCCAAGAAAAGAAAAATCAGATGAAACATTATGTCAAAAAATAAAGATACTCTTGGTACGAGCTCTCAGTACAAGCATAAACTTATGTTGGACAATTCAGGGAATTCAGACATGCACAACATAAGCTTCTCCATTTTGCCTTCCGTGCCTGGCTGCCTGCCTCATTTCTGTTGGCCATGCAGTTACACAAGCCATTGGACATAACGGGTTTCACAGTGGTGCCGTTGTTGCGCTGTGACATAAGTAAAGATTCTGTAGAGAGATTCCACCTTCACCAGCACACACAACATTTTTAGAATATATAGCAAGTAAACACAGCATAACACTGTCGATTTTGACATGAGCCTCTCCTCAAGACAAGGGCCACAACATTATGTAATAATGCAGGACACGCCTTATTTCATGTTGTACTTAAATATTTACATTTCATTACCAAAAGCTAAACAATGCAATAAACCTGGCTGCCTTGCTGAATAGGTGGTCCACCCTTGGCTAATGCACATTTCCCTTTTTCTCACTATCTGCCCAGTTAATACCACTCAAACACAACAGCAACATTAGCATTATTTTTTTCTTCTGTCACTGTTGGATGTTGTCGATTCCGAGGAGGACCTGAAGGCAGCACAAGCAGAGAGAGCGAGGGAGAGAGCGCGAGGGCGAGAGCAACCTGACTGACTGAGGGGGGAAGGGGAGGCACATTGAGCGACAGATTGGATGGAGAAGAAAAAGAAAACCTTGCGTTTGTCCGTCAGCTGAAGACAGAGTGGAACACAGAGAAAGAAGAAAGAGAGAAACACAAAAGGAGAGCAGTCTCGTGTCATAACCGAAGCGGTGTCGGGGGGTTGAGATAGGGACAGACAACAGAGAGAGAAACGCACGCGAAGGCTGAAAGGAGCCTCAACAAGGTAAGGGCTCTTTGTAACGTGCACTGACTTAACTCTGTGCACCTCTGTTCCACTGTTTGTGTGTGTCTGACAAAGAGAAGTCTATATCATCAGGGACATTATCAGCTGGTCTTAATTTACACAAATAACGTTGCACTAAGCAAATACAAACCCTTCTTCTGTTTTGTGCTGTACAGAAATACATTTTTATTATTTAGGTTTGAGTTGAAGCATGCGAATACCTGACTGTTCTGCATGTTAATAAGGGATTTGTGGCCTGTGATTGATTGACAACTGATAGAAGAGAATATTACATCTCATAAACTACATAGCTAATTAAATTACTAAAGATGCCTCTTTTCTCCTTCCGTTAAATTAAGAGGGGGCAGCTGAACACAGCTCATGGTGACCTCAGTGAGAGGTGGTTGACAGGACAAGCCTTTAGGTGTGAGCTGGTCACGCTTTGCTGCAGGGCAGGACAGGGTTTTATGGCTTCATTGGCTTTCAGGAGAAGCAGGAGAGCCAGAGACAGTTAGTGAATCTCACAGGGGGTTTAGTAAACAAATGTGCATCAGTCTATGCACATTTGTTTACATCAGCAAATGTTCAATATATATATATAAGAGAGACACTGTTTGCAGTTTAACACCAGCCACCAGTCAAAAGCCTCTAAACTTTGGCTCCCGACCAAATCTACCAACATGCCGAGGCCCTTTGCCTCTGTCCCTAAAACCTATTTGGCTGTGAAAAAAAACTGAGATTGCCTTGAGAGAGAGAAAGAAGACACACACACACACACACACACACACACACACACACACACACACACCTCGGCTTTCCTTAACCTCAGAGACACAGAGCCAAATTCAATCTCCCAACACTAGAAGTGATTCTTCATCCTGCTGGGTCTCAAAGTGGGCGTGTTGGAGGTGTTCTGAAGTGTTATTCTCATAAGCCTCTTGAAAGCCGTCTGGCTCCTGAACTCCTGCACTACAGTTTTTGTTTTATTTTATTTCCAGCTTTTTTTTTTTTTTTAATTTTTTTATCCGAGCACAGTTTTTAAAATGTAGACTAAATCTCAAGGAAGCTGATGAACTTTTTAATGTTTGGCTGACAGAATTATCCATTCGAGAATAATTTTCTTTAGGATTAGAGCCGAAACAATTAGTTATTCGACAGACAAGAAATTATCTTTTTTTAAAGCACTTTTTTTCCTTGGCAGCATTTTCTGTGTCAAGCTTCTTAACTGAGACAATTTGCTGCTTTTCTTCATCATAGACCATATCATTTTAAAATAAATGTAGCCTATTTGAGTTTTGGACTATTGGTTGAATAATGGTGGTTGTCTTGTCCATAATTTGACATGTCACAGTGTAAATTATGCTTTGGGGGATGTAGACGTAAAGACAATAGAAACACACTGCAAACCCTTTGTGGAATTGCTATAGATTATCCTAATACCTCTGCGAAATGTACAGCGGGCAACTTTTTTTTTACCCCCAAACGGATATTGGAATGAAATCATCCAAATATGTCAGATCAGCTAAGTGGGTGGCATCGTAGGTGGTGGTGCACTGGACACATACACACACACATAGTGGCGGGCAGATGGCATCAGCAGTGTGTCGGCGACCTCGCCCCTCTCCGTCTCCCTCTCGGGACCAAAATGAGTCTGGCAAACAGGTGGCGTTTGTGCGTGTGTGGAGAGAACAGTGACATGAGGTTAAGCTCTCCGAACACAATGTCACTATACTAAAGTACTACACTGACTTGACTGTAGATTGTGCCTGTTCCGTGTTTAGTAGTAGGATGAATATTTTTGCCACAATCCTAAAGTTTTGTGAAGCAAAACGACAGAGAGGCAGAGACACCAGGGGCAAAGTTAACCAGCTGGAAAACTCAGTCGAAGCATAAAAAGGACAGTGAGGATTTTACTGTCTGTCATAAACCTTAAAGCTCTGGGATACACAGCATGAGGCATGAGGAAGAGGATGTAATGTTGTCATGATCCAGCACACTCGTATGAGCACCAGCAGCCAGGGGGAAACCATGAGTAGAAACATGAAATAATGTTAAAAACCAATAGCAAAACAATAAAGAACACACAGCTGACAGTTCTACTGTGCTGCCATGAAGACCCTGCCAGGCTAGACAGCCATCCAGCATCACAATATCACAATGCTAGTGAGCTTTTGGGAGATTCGTGGCAAAAAGGTCAAATAGTTTTTATTAGAATTTAGGTAGACTGTCCTTGAGAGACCCCCTTCAACCCCTATGTAAGAAAGGTGATTTAAAAGTAAACTTCCTAATTGGAGTCAACACTTTATGAATTCATATTTTAATAAAATATCTATGCAAATGTTGTCAAAGGCAGACTCTAAAACAATGATTAATAAACCAGAACACAAAGTTAACAAACAAACAAAGTTAAAGTAAGAATATTGATAAATTTTATATTTCTGCTTATAAGTCAGGATGAAAGGTTTGATACTAGGTCCACTTGCCAGCAATGTCTTACAGCAAAGAAATTGTTTGAGATTTTCCATCTTATAACCGTAGATAACAGAAGAGGCATAATAGTAAGGAAATAATACATGATCATATGTATTTGAACGATAATCAATATTATTGATAATTACGTTGACAATTAATTTCTTCTGAAGGCAGTAAAGTGGTTTGAGTCTAAAAAAATATCAATCGCAAGTTCCGAAAGCCCAAGATGGCGTCTTCCACTTGCGTATTTTGTCTGAACAGGTAACAAGCCAGCAGGGTCAATATGTTTACATGCTCACAATGACAATGCTAACATGCTGATATTTAGGTGTAATGTATACCATGTTACCATCTGGGTTTAGTGTTAGTGTGCAAACATTTGCTAATTAGCACTAAACACAAAGTAGCCAACAAGCTGAGGCTGATGGGAGTGGCATTAGTTTTCGGGACCATAAATGTTACTACGATTTATCCGGAGGGGGACAGGGATACTGTATCTGAATCAAATATTATGGCAATCCATACGATATTTGTAGAGATATTTCAGTCTGGGCAAAGCTGACAAAATGATTGCATCACTGCGCTAACGTGGCTAAGACCCCCAAAGATAAAACACCACCATATGGCCGGAGGGAACCTTAAGTATTTAGACGATAGACTCAGAAAAAAACAGAAAGATGTTTGCTTTAAGCTCTTCTTAGCCTCTTGTAATTAGAGCGAGTTGGATGGAGGGAGAAAGAGGCAGAGAGAAAGAAGGTCAGGAACATGGGCCAAGTGTGCAGGGAGGAGGGCTGAATGAAAGCAGGGAAAAGCGTGAGAGGATTTACCCTGAGAACTGTCAGCTTTGTTGCTCGAACCAAGTTTTTTCAATGGAGTACAGTTGTGTGATGGCACAACAGACAGGATAAACACCTTTCATTTTAAGGCAAGGAAAATACTGGATAGTTTGTAATCCATACATAATGGTTATTCCCCTCTAAATTTAGAAATGATAATATCTAGAGGACACTACAAAGGCAGGGAGGAGTAATTACAGAAGCAGTGGAGTTTTCAGTCTGGCAATTAAACTGTGAAACAGATAAAAAGCTTGTAATACCTTAATTTTACACATATTTTGATTAATTATTTATTTCCCCAGAAAGATAGAGCCTACATAATTATGATGTCCTTTCAGATTTCTTGCCTTAATTTGTTTGAGAAAATTAACTTTATTTCTGAATATTCACAGTTCATAGTCTATCTGTGTCAATGTTAATATTTATGTTGAAATCTTAATTATAAATTATTTCACAATTTAATTACTTAAATACATACTTTTATGCAGTTCTGACAGTGAAAGTAATTATACAGCACCTTTGACACATGCTTTTGACATTTAGGCTCTGGGGTGCTTAAGCTCTGGCAAACAAGTCGTTGCTGGTTGAAGTGAAAACGTATCACTACCAGTTCGTCAGCGCGGAAATGTCGTCACAGACACCAGATTTAAAATGTCTGTTATACTGCAAATACGGAAAGATTTACTTGCCAGTATAGGCGTAATCAGTGTTGTGTGAACTCATTTGACGCGGGCTTGAATGTAAGCGCAGTTCATTGATATGTAAAAGCCGAACTCTTTCCACTACAGTTGAAAGCTGAAATGGGAGTAACCGCTACTCTGATAAGCTAGGCAGCATTAGCTTAAGTTCAGTTAACTCGTTTAGGGAATAACAAATTTAATTGTCAAAGTGTTAATCAGAATGGATATGTATTATTCACAGATAACACATGTAGAAAAAACAATTAGTACATTTCGCTTATTTAGTTTATTCTATTTTGAGAAATTTCATATTGTGAATGTGTGAATTTTTTTCACATTCCTTGTAAATGATCCTTATCCTGTTTTGCACTTTTTGTATAAGTATTAAAGTATTATTATTTTGTTTAATTGCACATTTTTTGATCTCTTTACTTTTTGTATAACACACCATATTTTGTGGATGTCCTGCTACTGATCCGGCCTCCATATCCGATATAAAAAAATAAAAAAACATGAATGTAGCTTATTTGCTTAGCTGAGACTGTGGTGGCCTATTTTTTTCTTTTGTGTACAGATTTCATTAAAAATGTGCTGCTTTGTCAATGCCCCACCGAGTGATCGAATGAAGGGAAACACATGCTGCTGCTGGTGGAGCATTAGACTGAATCAATCTGGGGGTATTATATTATTATTGATGTCTGATTGATGGTTCATGTCATGCTCCAGCAGTGACCCTGCATGCACAACATGTAATTACATGACAAAATAATACCAATGACACAATGGAAACCTTACTTTTTAGGCATTTGTTTATATTAAAAAATCAACATGTGTTCACTAGTGAGCTATAGAGGTGCTGGTAGGTGGATTTTGTTACTTTTGGATTTAGCAAGGCTAGCTGTTTCCCCTTTATGCTAAGCTAAGTGAACCGGCTACTGGCTCAAACTTCATATTTGACAGTCGTATCAATCTTCTCATTTAACTTATAAGCAAGAAAGCAAACATGTAAATATTTCTTTAAATGCCTAACTATTCTTTTAAGCAAAAGGCTGAACAAAGAGATGCAAATAAATGATTTGTGGTCTGCCATCTTCATCCTTGGATGGATGGACTACACCAGCAACATGCAACAGTAAATTATAATGTGTAATAGGTTATTTCAGAACAGCTTAAAACTTGTTTTTCATCACCACTTAGCAGTGTAGGGCACAACTGATTGTATTGCATTTTAAACATTTAAAACATGGCTCCAACCTGGGCTTTATGAACATTTGTCCCCAGTTAAATGAAAGTCTGTTTGTGTTGTGGATGTTTATTTTAATTGCCTCCTTGGCAGCTAGTATGTTTTCACCAGCCCACCAGGGGAAAATGTGGCCTCAAAGTGACAGAACATGACAAAGAATTACCACAAGACAATTGTAAAATCAGTGTTTTGGTCAAATTGACAGAATATTTGATATATGATGACAGAAACAGTAGAAAAAAGTAGTTTCTACCAAGGTAGAAATTTTCCCATCTTGTATTCATAGACAAACTCTCTTGGTCATAGGTGATTTATGTGACTATAATCAGCAATAACATGAAGCTGGCATAACCATTCATCAGTCATAAGTAAATAAATGTGGCAAGGGCTTGACAGCTTGCTACAACGCCAACTTGCTGATCAGGTGCTTCTGGCTTTTGTTTATGGATGTCAAACGTGTGTTAGTGGTAATTGTGGATGTCTAAGAATGAGCCAGCAAACGCTGCAGGATTGTTTTAGAATTTGCATCTCAAAGGAGATGTTGCTTCCAGACTTTCAGTCTGTTTTTCACAGTCTGCTCCACACATATTGCTTATGTGGCGTCCAGCCAACAGTAATTAATTTCTTTGTGTCTCTAATTTAATATTTGTCTTTTTAAACTGGTGTGCATGTGTCAGTATATATATATATATGTGTATATATATATATATACATATATACACACACACACACACACACCTATACCTGGCATCTCATTACTGCGTCCCAGCCACAGATGTGTGCTCGAAGTCTCCCACCTACACACAGCCAGCAGTTACAAGGTTAGAGTAGGGATCCAGCAGGTGTGCTGGAGGGAAATTATGCTTGAAAGTAAGGTGATGCTAAAAAACTGTTCACGATTCAAGTGAAGTCAAGGGTAGTGTTTTATTTTGTCAGAAGTCGATTGAAAATATTTTTTCAAGGGCTGGCAAAGTCATGTTTTCGTCTGATGTTTTATGAAATATTTTCATCTGCCAGTGAAGTGAAGCATTCACTGTATAGTTTTGGTATTCAGGGTCACCAGGTTTTTATATAAATTGTCACAAAATAGTGAAAAACGACCATCACAGTTTCCCAGAGGCCAAGTTGACACCTTCACACTTTTTTTATCCAACCAATAGTTTAAAACCCAATATATATGTATATTTGATTTACAATGATGACAACAAAAACAGTAAATCCTCGAAATATAGAAACTAAAATCAGATATTCTTTGGCATCTTTGCTTGATAAATCATGTTATCAAGGTAACTTATTTATCATTATACAACAAAATGAAAGTTGAGAGCCTTCATTCTACAATAGAATAGGGTAAAATAAATTTAAAAACGGTATTTACAGTTAGTTGTAAACATATATACGCTATATACCCAGGAAGTAATTCTGCAGTGCATTTTTTTTTGTAATTTGCGACTTGGAGAATGTAAACAGCAATATAATGCAAGATAATGATATAAAGAATCTATATACTCAGTCCAAGTGAATAATATGGCACAACTCAAAGCCCACCCTCCAGTGTATAATATTTCATATTTTTCTGAGTCATTTCCTTACAATGTTGATTGCCCACATAGTTTGCCAAATATTTTTTGACAAATAGCATCATTTTGTGCTCAAACTTGCAAAAGTTGCTTAGTTGTTAAAACTGGGTTGTCGTTCTCTAAGCTTGCGCAGGCGCACTGTAATGCCTCGTTAAAAAACTGTCACGCCTCGTTAAGTCAGAGCATCAAACCGATAAACATCATCATGAGCTAGCTAACCAATTTATTTATGTAATTTACTTAGAACTTACAGTAGGTATGTCTCTCTGTGTCTGATTGTTGGTTTGTCTTTCTAGTTTAGTTAGCCAGGTGTAGTTTAGCTTGCATAGTTATTGCAGAAAGTTGGCTAACAGAGGGTCTTCATTTTATTTTTTAGTTGCCTCCTCTTGGTTTAGTGTGCTGTTCATTTTCATTATGGTGCGTGCTGTGTTGGAGGACAGATGACAGAAAACGCGTCGCGCTTTCACCTGCCATGACAATCTGCAACATGCATTTTACTGACCGTTTTACCAATGCATCGGCGGAGGCAACCCCCACACCTCCGCGGTAAAGTAAGCGCACCAAAAAGCGTAGTGGGAGTTATCGTGTGCAGTGCGTGACAGGACCATTGACTGTATGATTGATAACAGCTGATATGCGCACATTAGTTCCTGTCATGGGTAAGTAATAGCTGCTCCTGCCAGACAGTAAAGTGTACTAAACTTTACAGTGTAACGTTAGTGATGTTAACACAGCATATCGTTAGTGAACACTCCGGTCGGTCAGTTTTTGGTTGTCATGGTAATGTATTACGTCTGAATATTAACCACACCCCCATTCTCTGTTTGAGAAAGAACGTTCACCAAAAACGGCAGTTAAAACTGGCTGGAGTGGTTGTGTTAATTTAATCTGCCAGACACGTCGAATGTATATAAAGCCACTGGCAGAGGCATTTGTGCTGTAGGGTTGCCATAGTGACAAACAAGGTGATGGACCCTATTGGACAGATGTGGTCTGTGTAATCTCAGTTTGAAATGAATGCTTTATGCCTCAGTAATGAGCAGCTATTAATTATATTGAAACTTCAGCTCAGTAATGGGTTGATTCATCACTGTCAAAGTCTCGCTGCCCAGTTGCCCTTTTCAAAATGTGTTTACATTCAGAAGTCATTTTAAATGAGAAATTATACGCTTTACTAAGTAAGCTCCAAGGCACTGAAGTGTGTATATAACCTCACTCTGCTTTCTACTGGCATCACAAGAGGTCAGGTTTTTGCTTTTCAAGTCTGTGTTTGTATCAACATCCCTTTTTCTGTTGTTCCTACCAGCACGGTATCTGTCAATATGCGTCTCAAATGTAATTCTTATGTGCAAGCCTGTGTTGTTTAGATGAATCTCTGTGGAGTGAAACAATTCAGAATTCTGTGGATGAAGTCAAAGTTGTGAAGAAAACCCTATTTTCCTATAAAATCTTTTATCTGCATTTTTAAAAAGGGGATTATTCTATGAGTCACAATGTGTTTTATTTTCCATCCCCAGACGTGATTTTTCACCTTGGCCCTACGAGAGGAACAGAAGGGCTCCAGTGGAGAGATTTCACCAGATTGTTTTTCCCTCCCTCCCTGTTCTCCCCTTCTCTGCACCCTCCTGGTTCCTCTGAATGATTGAAGCCATGCCCATCGTTTCTGCAAGCACAGGTAAAATAATATCTGCCTAATATATCAGGCAGATATTACTGGAGCTTGTTGTATAATATTTGATAATTTTATATTCTATAATTCTAATTATTTAGTTATATTCTATATTTTCTAAACATCGAACAACATAAACATGAATAAAAGAAGGTTAAAACTGTACAACAAGAAGAGTTGGGACAATACAATCTAGCCAACATAAATATATATAAACACATTCCTATAAAGGAAACATTTTAAGAAGGTATTTGAAATCTAATAATGTCTAACAAGATAGACTCTAGTCACCTTTAGTCACAAGCCGGGATCTAGGCACAACCAGAGAGCTGATTTCTATGATGCCCGGGCACAGAGGGAGTCAATAAGTCCTTTTATAGAATTTGGAGCAAAGCCATTTAACACTTTAAAAGTGATCAATAAAATTTTAACACCAACACAGAATAAACACAGGCAGCCGTGTTTATATTCGGGCAACAGCATTCTGCACCAGTTGGTGAAGCGAGTTCTGACTGATGCCACCATAAAGTGCATTACAGTAGTCCAGGCGAGGGGNATAACTTTTATGTAAATCATTTGGAAACAAAAAAATATCTGAAATCTAATATCTAATTGAACTGCAATAACCACAATTGATCAACATTCTTCACTTGACACAGATATCTGCATCAAATATATTTTCAGGATTTATTGCTGCTTGCTTTCTATTTTGAATTAAAGAGAGTCAAGCTTGCTGTGTACCAGAGTTTGCTGAACCAATAGCCATGATCTCAGATTTATCGTCAATGTATTTTTAAAAAGTTTTGCGATATCCAGCTTTTGATGGAATGCTTTTATTTTATTACTCTAATGATAATGAATTTTGAATGATAGAAAAGCTTCTATTTTCAGTTTCAACAGTGGCTGGATTATTACTTTTTGGTAGTTCATGATAGAAAATTAATATTTGGGTGAGTGATACATAACTCTGCTGGGTTTTATGATCTATAGGGCTACATGAGACTCTGGCTCTGCTCACCTCTCAGCTCCACCCTGATTCCAACCATAAAGAGGACCTGGTCTTCCTCAAAGATGTCTTCAGTGAGAAAAGCCTTGGTTACCTCATGAAGGTGCAGTGAATATGTCTAAGTAGATGTGACTACTTGAAATCAGGATTTCTGTCCTGACTATGGGACATTCATCAGTCACACACTGTGTTTGCATTAAAAACAAAGAAGGATATCAGAACTTACTGATGCTTCTGTCTTTCTAGATATATAATCTTTAAAACTACATTTAATCAGCTTTCCATGAAATGTCATGTAAAGTCCCCCTCTGTGTGTGTATGTATGTGCATGCATACATGTCTTGTCATTTGCTGTACATGCCAGATCCATGACAAACTGAGACAGTATGAGAAACACAGCCCGACTCCAGTTCTACACAGCGCCTCCTGTCTGGCAGAGGATGTAGGTGCAATCTTTCCTCAATATTTCAAACCCAAACTGAAGCTGAATATTAAATAATAATGTAACAAAAGTAAACATTTATTGTAATCAAGCAAAGGCAATTTATTTTATAAGGATATGTGAAAATATTAGATTTTCTGATTAAAATCATTAGTTGGCCGAAGAGCTTCAGAGTGGAGCGATGGAGGACGATGAGAGAGAACTGCTTCTCCTGCTGAGCACTCCTCACCTCAAGGTACACACACACATACATTCTCTCTTTCCACATACATGCACAAACTAATAAATGATTGACAGCGTTTCTTTCCTTTCCGTTCCCTCTGAGGTTTGATCTCTTTAATGTCGCAGTGCTTTTGCACCCTGAGCTGCTCCGATTTTTCCTCTAGGTTGATCATCTGTTACACAACACCAGCTTCAGAGCTGTCTGAACCCCTTCATCTGTCCCCTAGACACAAGACAATACTGTATAATTACTCTTGTCAAGTGATTATGTTTGAATTATTGGCTTTCTGGAGAGTGGGCTGTGAAACCGGAACGCTCATATGTACAAGAAGTCACTGAAGGAGATGCTATTCCTCCTTGTGTCTTTGTTTCTTTTCTCCATAACTTTGCTTTTCTACAAAATCCACTGCTTGTCTCTGGTGTATTATTTGCTTATTCCTGCTGTCTTTATGGTGGTCATTGTAACAGCTCTTGAATGTTACCTTCCTGTGCATTTGTCTGTGTATCTTTTCATAAAGGCGGTGCTGTCGGCCCACGACACAGTGGCCCAAAAAAACTTTGACCCCGTGCTGCCGCCAGTGCCGGAGGATCTGGACGATGACCTGGAGGAAGAGTCGGTCAAGATTGTCCGCCTGGTGAAGAACAAGGAGCCCCTAGTGAGTGCCACATCCCACCTGAGGACATAACAAAATGAAAGCTCTCCCTTACCTCAACACCTGATTCCTGTGTCCTCAAGTGAGGATTTACAACTCCATTAACTTTAATAGAGCAGCTTTGAGGCTTTAGAGAGCTCCAGGGTGTGAATGTCTGTTCTTATGTGTGATGCTATAAAAACTCCATTCTCAAGGAAATCCTTCAAGGAAAGCACAATACATTGATTTAGTGTTAACTTGTCAGAAACACGTGTTAAAGTGACACTGGTTTTGCAGCAACAAGCATAAATTTCACAGCTTATTGTCTGAGTCAGGTTACATCCAAAGGTGACAGATGATATATATGATAAATTATCATTTGGAAGTTTAATGTGATGTGTGCCAGTGATTCAACCTCCTGTTCTTTTCTGTCACATCAATACCACTCTTACTGTACGCTGAAGCTACAGTTGCAGCCGGTTAGCTTAGCTTAGTAAACATGACTGGAATCTGTACCAACTAACCGTTCAAGCACCTCCTAAAGCTCACATTTAACACATAATTTTATGTTTGTTTAATCTGTGTTGAGGCAGATTGTGTTACCTTTGGATGGAGCTTGCTGTTTCCCCCTGTTCTTTATGCTAAGCTAAGCTAACCATATTGTGGTTATAGTCTCATAATATTGAGTGTATAGACATGAGAGTGGTATGCACTTCTCATCTAACTCGGCAGAAAAGTCAATACACACATTTCCCAAAATGTCGTACTATTCCTTTAAACTATTTACTTTCATCATTGCAAAACGTTTCTCAATGATACAGTAATAAGAAATGACACACAGAATTTTACTCTAACAAGTTATTGATCTTTTCAGCAAAAGCCACCAAGCTGCACACATGGCGCAGCTTTTTACCAGTCTACCAGAAAATAGTTTCAGTTCAGTGACTGAAGATTAGATTTGGAAATCTAATCTATTGTTATTGTGCCTTTTTCACCAGGGAGCGACAATCCGGAGAGATGAGGCGACAGGAGCTGTAATCGTGGCCAGAATCATGAGGGGAGGAGCAGCTGACCGTAGCGGTGAGACAAACAGCATTCACACATACATCATAATGCAAATAAATGTCAGTTGTATTCTTTTATTTCTCTGAAAAAAAATAAATGGAGAAAATAATCTGAAGTGTAATCATATTTTTGCCTTATGTGGAACCAACAGGATTCTCTTGTGTCTGCTGATATGCAAACAGAGAAGTGAGGAGATTATGTTGTGTAACCCCATGAACTGTCAACAGAGATCAAATCCTTGAGATTAGTGCCACGAGATTGCATATTTTGAGATTACAAACCAGGGTTGCTTCTGGCTGTTGCCATGGAGATGTTATCGACTTAAAACCAACAGAAAATTGTCTTTTTCTTTGGTTCATATCTGCGCCTCGCTCTAAAAATACTCTTACTGCTACTATTCAGTGCTACTTCATGTACTGGGATTTTTCTTTATTTTCTTTGGTTCTTGTAGGCTTGTTTTCAGTCGCCTATTTTTGAGGGTGCGTGTTATGTTATGTGTTTCCAGGTCTGGTCCATGTAGGAGATGAGCTTCGAGAGGTCAATGGAAACCTGATAACCCATAAAAGGCCAGATGAAATTAGTCAGATCCTGGTAAAGTAAACAAGCTATTCCACATAGCATCATAGTCGTTCAGATACTGTAGGATCACCATGGATGCAGGGGATGACATTGCTGCTCTGATGTTTTTTATCAGTCCCAGTCACAAGGCTCCATCACGCTGAAAATCATTCCAGCTGTTGCAGAAGAAGACAAGCTAAAGGAAAGCAGGGTGAGGACTCCTAAATATACAACCAGCTTGCTACAGCAAGATGTCTAATACATGTCTGATTTATTGATTCATTTTCCAAATGAAAACATTGTGTTGCCTGTTCTTATCGATGATTTGCACCCACTCACATTGATAATCTCATTAAAAGACGCAGAATTGATCTCCTGATAAATGTATTAAAGGATGTCACATTGATCGATTGATTAATCTCGCTATCCATCCATTTGGTACAAGCCAGCCGTCGGTTAGCTTATCCAGGGGTGTAGCAGAAAATTCTGGGCCTTATACATAAGCTTTCTCTGCGGGCCCTCTTCCCCTCTTGATCCATGTCTCTCACTCCTCTTTTGAAATGTTTTTACATATAATTGATACAACAGATTTAGACATGAAGCTGCAGTGGTTATTATGATTGTCACTAATGTAGGGCTGACCCTGAATAGTCGATGAATATAAATAAAGTGGATTGGAAGATTCAATGCTTCGATGGGCGGAGCCTGATTTGACTGTCAGTCTCACAGTTGAAGCTTCGCAGCAAACAAGGATCATGCCATTTGGGGTTTTGAGGGGTGCTCAACATCTGATTTTACATAGAACTACCAGTTTTCTCCCAATTAGTTAATATCAGGGATGTCCAGATCCGATCACGAGATCGGAAATCTGGCCCGATCGCATTGTTTCAGACTCGATCGGAATCGGATGTTACCTTCTGATCAGGACTCGGATATAAATGTATATATATTCTCATATTTTTATTTACTGTTGAACTAAAGTCCAAAATGAAGAATTTATGTTATTTATTACTTGATGGTTCAAGCTACCTCACAAAAGTGCTCTGTTTGTTAACAGAGTTGTTGAATGTTAAAATAAGGTGAATTAAATAAAAAATAAGGAACGTCCTGGATCTGTTTTTTAAGTATTATAGAAGTATTGGATCGGGACTCGGTATTGGTAGATACTCAAAATCAAATGACTCGGACTCGAGGGCAAAAAAACCTGATCGGAACATCCCTAGTTAATATACAGTATGACCACTACTTGAAACCGTAGTAGGAACTGCGACGTGAATCCATCTGTTGCCAGCATGGCATGCACGCAAAACTCTGCATAAGACCGGTGTGTCTTATGCAGAGTCTTATGAATGGCAGGCGAGAGAGAGAGACTAGCACTAATGAACTATTCATATCACATTTAAACAAGTAATCTGTGATATGTGCTTATATCTGTAATCTCAGGTTCTGTAAAATGAAGCCAGCACCTTAAATGCGCATGCTGTCTAATAGCCAGCAGGGGGCACCTCCACTGATTTATTACCACAGTAAACACTTTTCAAATGAGTTTATGGTTTTAATCGCTACTTTTAAGTCTCCTTCAATAGGGCATGAAGTTCATGGTCCCATTTCGAGGAAAATAGATGATAAAGCAGGGTATGCTTTAGGGCATGATGCAACAATGCATATCCCTTCCATGCTCCACTGTCTCACCCAAATATGGCTATTTCTGGTTCCAAAAAACAAGATGGCAATGGCCAAAATGCCAACCTCAATTTTAAAATGGTAGTCCACAAACCAATGGGTGACTCACAGTGGCTAAGTCCACTTCTTTTATACAGTCTATGGTCTGAAGCTTGCACAGTCCACCTACCAGCATGTCTAAGGGCCGGGTTATACTCGATGGGGAAGATCAGAACTAATTATTATATTTAATGTACAGATATGACAGCATTATGAATTTTATCATCCAACTCTGCAACAAAGCAAATACTTGCATATTTTCCAAAATATCAAACTGTTCTTTTTATAGTTGCCATCACTAACAGAATATTCCTGCTCCCTAAAGGTCTACCTTCGGGCTTTGTTTGACTACACACCGTATGAAGACAAGGCTACGCCGTGCCAAGAGGCGGGACTTCCTTTTAAGAGGGGGGACATTCTTCAAGTTGTTAGCCAGGAGGATGCCACCTGGTGGCAGGCCAAGAGGATGGGTGATTGTAACTTGCGTGCTGCCCTCATCCCCTCTACACAGTTCCAGGAGAGGTAATGATTTTCAACTCTGCTGTCGAATAGGATTTGAAAATGTCTGATTAGGTTGCCTTTTTCAGATCAGAAATAAATCTTTCCTCTTTATTGTTCTTCCCAGGCGCCTGAGATACAGGATGAAAATGGGCTCTTTCCCTGTACCTGTGCCCCCCAAAACTCCTACATGTAAGCCTATTTCACTGCTGCAATCAAAAAATGTTTCTCATAACCTTCAATGTAACTAATATAGAAGAGGCTTAGATATACAGACAAAGCTTGTTTTGACTAAATGTAATCTAGCCACGGAGGTACACAAAGAGAGATTATGAAAAGAGAACAGGGGATCTGAGGTTAATC
>JAPMOB010221147.1:0-23815 GCA_029875015.1 Lepomis gibbosus | reverse complement strand
TTTACTTGTGTGTAGAGTTTTGGCACAATGAGCGAAGTTTTGCAAAATGTGTTCAAGCAATGGGCAAAAACTGTAATATGCAAGTCCCTTATAAACGAATAGTTGTGGATGCAGGGAGGGGCCCATAGAGAAAGCTTGGGTAGCATAAGCAGAGGTAGCATGGGGGTTGCCGACACAGGGCCCCAGCTGATAGGGGGTACACCACGTGCTCCACGGAGTCTAACTCCGTTGAATAATGTAGACACAAACAAGTAACAACGGTACATCAGTATATGCTGGAGTGGTAGAATTCTGCAGCTTTTATCAAATGAAACAGTCTCTTTGCTCATGGTTTCAAACCACCACAAGGATGACAATTACCAACAAACACACAAGATTCTAAGGAAACATGTTTTAATAAACATAAATCATAAAATAACAATAGTATTTCAAACAAATGGCAAACTTATTAAGAGCATTTTACCTGCCGGACTTTGCCAATATGTTTGGATTTTGTTAAATTGGTGGTTAGTGCTTACTTTTGTGCTTGTGCTATGATTAAGTAGGTTACGTAGTAAAATGTTTCTTTTTTTGTCTGATTTAACTGTTTATTGTTGATATATAATTGGAAGTCTGTAACAGGTATTTTATTTTGAAAATTGACCGAATTCTCTGCTGTTTCTGTGTCAGACTTCCTGCCCGGTTCATATGGGCTGTGCTGCCTGACCCTGGGACTCTTCCTGGACGCACTGCAGTGCTTGTGGTGTAAGCACAAACATTTAGTAGAATGGCTGCTACGGCAGCAGCGAAGCAGACAGACTCTGTGGATTTTCGGAGTGAGTCTGGTGTCATATAAACTTGGTTATGACTTTGTAGCAGGTGGGCCCGCGATGAAGCTCCGCCCCCACTGTGCTGAGAGTCTAGCTCCGCCCCTGTTGTGTACAGGGGTGAGTTCAATCTCAAAACATTTTGCACCGGTTTGCAACATTTTCGGATTGAACAACACGTTTCCTTGCAACGTTGTGTATCGTTCTGCAACGGTCTTCGAGGTATGTTTTCTCCTGTTTGGTGGGCATGTCTCAGGTGTTACCCAGTGAGCTGCCACAAATTTTGTCTGCGCTGAACTCGCCCCAGGTTGCAGATTTTTGTGCGACGCCCCTGGTTCTGGGATTTAAAGGGATCTGGAAAAGGCTGGTTGAAGGTGTAAATTATGAAATTATGACTGAATGACTCCGCCTGGCGATCAATCACAGTAAAAACATTTCAATTGGCCGCAGAAGTGGCTGGCTTAAAGTGGTATGGAAAAGGAAAATGCTCTCTTTTCAGATCCACCTACTGGTTGGTTTGCATGAGGTCATGTGTGGTTTTCTCAAATAGAATCCTATTATTAATTTAACATTAAAAACTGACCAAAGCCTTGCATTTCTAAATCCATTAATACCGTGTACTTGGGCCTACTAGTCGTAATAAACCTTGATATTTTAATAAATCCAGTAAGACAGTTGTATAGACTACTTATCATAGAAAATGTATAGCTTTACCTGTAAATATGTTATAGGCCTGAGACAGTGTCTCATTAAATCAATTCTGAAGCCAATTGGATGGATGGATCTTCGGCCCGCCATTAAAATTAAAGGGACATGTGGCCCAGGACAATTTGTTACCCCGCAAAAACGGACACATTGTTTAATCTCACTGTGGAAGATCGGGCCACTGTTGCTCAAAAGCATCAAAAGGACTACGACTTGAATGAAAGAATGTGTTGCAAAATTAGTTTATGGATAATTGAGCCTTTCCCCACAAAACAGGTAGACAAAGACCAGGTCCGATTCAAATTGTTGGTGATGGTCATTGAATCGGAATGGTAAAAAACGCTAATGATGATTGGGCAAAGTAATGCCTTCACATCACCATAAACAGCATTGCTGTGTGCCTGCCTGTATTATGGGTGAATAGACCCGCCCACCTTAATAAAGACTGGACCTTCCCTCTTCCAATCCAGACAAAAGGAGAAAGATCCGCGGCTGCACGCACTGATCCGAGCATCTGAGAACCTTGGAGACGCCACCGGTTTGATACGACGCGCCAGAACGCACCGGCACACGGACACACGCCCTCCCGATCCACCTGAAACTCCCAAGCCGGTTAATTGTCCTATTTGGAAGTCAAAGAAAGGGAATCTGAACCCCGGTTCATTCGCAGCCAGAACACCGTGTTCCCATGATGTCATACCTGTGGATTCTGCTGTTAGGGAGCCTGCTGGCTGCAGGCGCCAAGGCACAAGGTAATGATTTAATTTCCAATTAATTCAGCCCAGTCTACAGCTGGATGCATATATTTTTGTTCATTTGCATGTGCTTCAGATATCTATCTCCTCTGTTGGTCATCTTCATCTCATGGTCTCTCTATTTCCCCTCATTCATATCCCTCTTGCTCTCACCTATCTTTTCTCTCCTTCTGTCTATACTCTCCTCTTCGTCTGCCAGTCTGCCTCATTACTCATCCATAAGTGTCTGCATGTGAGTGCAGTTGCCAGTCCTCTTTGCTAGTCTGTCTGCCTTCCCAGTCGACATATCAATTCAATTCACCTTTAGCTGTATTCTGCTTGTTTGAATCTGGTATGATTGAATGAATTAAAACCAGCTCTGCACTCTTCATCCGTGCTGTAATTGTTCATGGCTGTGCAGCCCAGACATCATCAGTGGAATAGGCGTCTCATGTAATGTGGCCATATCATTTTGAACATGAGTTTTGGCTCACAGGGGTGTGGTGCTCCCATTGTCCTTACATAAGTAATTCCTTCCTTTTTGCTCTCTTTCATCCCTCTTTCTTCTAAATCTCCAATCTTCTGTTTTCCTCTCTATATTTTCATTCTTTATTAGTTGCTCTCTCCTCTTTCTCTTCCTTCTTCAGCTGGCCCTTGGGCCCCTGCCCTTCCCTGCGGCGCATGCAATGATTTCAGATAGTTCAAAGCGCAATAAAACTCTAAGTGAGCGAAAAGAAGCATTGAGGAAAAAACAGACTCTGGGAAAAAGAGGGAAAGTATGGGAGATGTTGGAAGAAGATAAAAGAGAAATGTTATAGCTGATTGAGAGGGAAAAACAGAAATGTTATAGCTGATTGAGAGGGAAAAACAGAGATATACAAGGGTGGAAAGAGTGAGAGGTAGAGTAACTGTGGTTCGTTGTCATAATGCAAACACAATTTCAGTTGAACACTGGTGCACTTAGATGTGATCTGAGGCAATCTCACTCAGCCAGTTCACTTTTTTATCACCAGGCAAATCACCAGAGGGGAACCACCTTCGCACATCCACACATTATCTTCCTTTATTTTCCCACACGCATTTTTTCTCCAATTACTGTTCCAACTGTAACCTCAAAGTGAACCCAATACATGCTGGTGTAGTGTGGCGCTGAAATTCTCCATGGGTGTATTAGCTTGCTTGCATGGAAGTGTACGCACCAGGTCATAGTTACACTCAAAAAGATGGAGTGCTAGGTCATTCACATGTGTGCACATCGTGTACAGTGTGCGCAAGCTATAGAAGTGAAGGATAGGGAGTGTCTTTGTAACTAGATCCAGCTCCAGCTGTAGACAACACCCAGCAACACAACTAGTTTCAGCGCCTGCCTCTCCCCCAGGGCCCTTAGCATCTGTGTGTGTGTGTGTAGGTGGGTGGGGGCTGTAATATAAATGTACAGAACATGTGGGAGTAGTGGAGTGCTTTATTAATGTGAGTGTGTGTTTCAGTCAATTGCACGTGTGTCTCTTAGAAGCAGATGTAATCAAAAAGAGATGTGTTCCAGGTGTGTGTGTGTGTGTGTGTGTGTCTGTGTGTGAGAGAGAGTGTGTGTGTGTGTGGACTTGCCTTTGTTTTCACTTTCAACTACCAACATATAAATCACTTTTTTTGGTGGATAAGTGAAACACACACACACACCCTCAGTCTCCTCTGTGCTCCCATGGGGGCAGTTTTAAGGTGTGCATTATTAGAGTAAACACAGCACTTTCTGTCCCACAAACATGCAATAGAACCTTACCTGTCAGAACAATGTGTGGACCTGACACACATACACACATCAACAGTTTCGGGTGTGCTGTTCCGGGGAAAGGCTTGGTTATTCGTTACACACACACATGCACGCACATGCAGTATTACTCATTCAACCACACTCAGCAGGTGATCACACTCAATCTCAGGAACCAGAAGAGTCAGAAGAGGAAGTTTGTCTCCCTTTGGCATTGACAATATGCCTCGGACTGTGGACTGTGAAGTGCTAAATAAATAGAAGTGCAGTGAATTTACTTCTCTTCTTCTTTTCATTTCCAAAAACAAAAGGTAAATGTGATGGAAGTGCTTACTAAGCAGTGGTATCAGTGGTCAGTCAGTAATAAGTTTCACCATATGTCACCCTTTGGACAAACTCGGAAACGATCAGCTAAATCATCTGATGACGATTTAGCCTAGGAGAGCAATGGCCAATGTTTTGGGCTTCCGGCCTAGACAATGGATATCCGGATAACACATACAATGGATATCCCGGCCAAGACTTCCTCTCCTGTATGACGTCATCATTTACAATTGAATTAGAAATCTCGGAACCAGAATGCAGATTGGCTAACATTCAAAAAGCTAATCTCTAGGGTTCCTAGATTGATAAAAAGCTAAATCTTTGTCAGACGAAAGGCGATGGGTTCCGAGATTGCATTTTGGCCAATGTGTTCCGCCTCTTGTGCTCTCCATATGGATTTTTTACCTACGTGCAACCAAAGCCCACTCAAAGGTTTTTGGTCAATATTACTTGAACTACAAATGGAAACCAGAACTCCTCCGATAACAAAATCTTTTCCCATGCCTACAGATTCTGCATTCATATGCGAATATCTGTTTATAGGGATTAACTTTTGGATATCAAAACAGTAGCACCTGCATCAAGCAGCCAGTACTGTGTGTGTGAAACCTGATATATACAACACTAACGGTGCAGTCTTCATGTTGTGATTGCTGTTGTCATAGTAGCTCACCAACATGTTGTAACTGGCTGAAGGTGCTTACTTATTTAACACAAAATAATTGTTCATAAAAAGCACCAATTCTCTTGAACTCTATCTATCAAATTTTACTTTTAATAATATTTAAATGATTGACTATATATGTGTCTTTATTTTTCATCAGTTGGTGCCACTTTTTCCTTGGACTCTGTTTTAGTTGAGTATTCCAGGTTACATCAAAGTCCTGCTTGCTGCAACATAAAGAACAGGGAATTTTTCAATAACAGAAACATTTTCCTGTTACTGCTACAACCTCAATATGTGCAGTACATTCAGAATCTCTAAAAATGCTTTTTGGCATTGTCAGCTATCTTATTACACTCCACCCTCACATCAAGTTAAAATTCACCATAAGGCATTAAGCTCAGATTTTAGAATGTGTTTGTCTATTATAACCACATCCCACACATACAGTACAACGGTCAAGTTCAGATTTAAAGGAATAGTTTGGCCTTTCAGGAAATGTTACTTATTTGCTTCCTTTCAGAGAGTTAGACTAGAAGATCGATATCATGCTCATGTCTTGATTGTAAATATGAAGCTGTCAGAAGCAGCCGGTTCACTTAGCTTAGCACATAGACTAAAAACAAGGGGCAAGCTGTTAGCTCGGCTCTGTCTAGTCTATCGCTCGGTCCAAAGGGGAAAAAATCCACATATCAGCACCTCAAAAGCTTACAAGTTCGCTCTCATTTACTTAATTTCTTTTATCGGCCAGGACCAGTAACTCACGGTGATGACAAGACCGCAGGAAGTTACTGTGCCTGCCCAAGAAACAGTCTGCCACATAATTCTATGTATCCCCTCAAACGAGGTATAACATACTAATTAGTTAGCTTTAGAGGTGCTGGTAGGGAGATTTTGTTACCTTCTGAAAATATTCACGCTTGCTTTTTGCCCCTGTTTTCAGTGTTTATGCTAGGCAAAGCTAACCATCTTCTAGCTTTACCCTCAAATGTTCTGTACAGGAGTGGTGTCAGTCTTCTTATCTAACTTTTAGCAAGAAAGCAAAGAAGTATATTTCCCAAAATAAACTCTTCATTTAATGAAATAATAACTTTTCTGGTTTGGCAATATGTTTGTCTGTTAGAAGTCTCAACCTGTTTGCTCTGTCAGATGAGTACCTACCACTTTTAAAGATAGAAAGATATCTACACTCATTAATCACTTTATCAGGCAAACCTGTCAAATCTAATGCAGGCCAATGCAACACTTTTGATCAACACTTATAGAGAGGTATAAGTGTAACTATATATTTAATATAGAATATGTGGCCAAGCTGATTGCATTAGATTGTATAAAGAGTAATAAAGTGGTCAGGCAGTGTATTCATTGATCTATCAGACCACATGACTAGTTTTTAAAAGAACACAATGTAACCGACACTATGAAGATTTTCCCACATGTAACTAGTTTGACTTAAGTGTTTATCTCTGGGGACCTTTTTGCAGTTTAACACTGCACAGGCTGTACTGTCCCATACAATAGCGTGCAGCCATGTCAGAAACACACCAATGACTCATCAGCTTCAAGGGAAAGTGGTGGCAGAGAAACAAAGAGAGTGAAGAATTTGGGAGAGAGAAGGAGAGAGGAAAGGGGGGATTCAGACTTAAAGACAAAAAAGAAAGGATGGGAAAGAGGGAGGGAGAGAGGTTTGGATGTGCAACAATTTGTCTCACTGCTGCACTAACACAAAACAGGACACAGCTTAATCAAAGTGTGAGAGTGAAAGTGCACTCCCCTGCACACATAATTTATATGTGAACATGTGGTTTTTTGTATGTTTGGACTGAGGTGTTTTTTTGTGTGTACAGTTACAAGAGGAAGTGCTAAACGGATGGATGGGAACATTCTATGGATTGGAAAAGAGAGAGCGTGAGAGAGAGAGTTTACATGCGTCTCTCTCTCTCTCTCTCTCTCTGTCATATATTACACACACAGCACATGCACGCAAACAGAGGAGTTACATGAGAGCCACATACCTCACAGACACATGCATGTAAGCACAATGCCATGAAAATATGTGCCCAGTCATTTCCACATTTGCTACAAGTGAAAACATAAATACCAACACACATGCCAACAGAGGTATGCCTCTATCCTGTTCTGACAAATCAACAATAAAATTTCAACAGAAAGTTGAGTTGCACTGCTGCCCCAGTGCAGCCTTCTGTACGCAACACAGACGAGACACATGAACTACTATGGTACATCTTGATAAAGTCAATGACTTCCCAAGAAAAAGATAATGGACCAGCCACACAATTTAAATGGGGTATCACCAGTGTAATTACAGAAAATTTACAGTGTGATGGAAATACTTCAGATGTATTTGTGTCACTCTCCCTCAAGACTTCCCTGACTGATACAATCTCAAACGTCATCTTCATTAGAAACTCGCTTGGCAATGAGCCAACTGCTAAAAAGATGAAGGATTATTTTCTGTTGAGCTTGATATTAGGGAAGAGAGTTGTGGTATTGAGCAGGAAGGACCTGATAACTCGTATTACTTTCTGATGTCTTCATGTTGTAATCTCTAGCTTTCTCAGGTAGTGTTTTGGCACTTGTCCTGCCTTCCTGAACATACCGTGAGCAGGAAGCACTGCATCACTTATACCAAAATGGTTCATGGTTGGCACTTGTATTTGGAAGAGGATACTGCCCCGATAAACTAGCATAAGGACGCTGCTGAAGCAAAGAGAGATCAAGTCAGAGCACAGTTTGCTGTTTCAGCTTCTCACATGCAACAGGGGAATCTCACAGCACTGGCTCAAACACACACAAACACCCCGCTCATTTCACACAACGACATGCTCTATGTATTTTCTCATTAGTACGGAGTTGCAATGCAGTGCTGAGGTCAAGACTTCATATGATGTTGAGGCAGGTGAGACGTCATCGAGTTGTGGCTGCAGCGTTAACATGAGGCACCAATCAGACCAGGGTGTGGCTCTGTGTGTGTGTGTGTTTGTGTGTTTGTAGCTCAGTGGTGATAGTCATGTTAGAGAATTTGTTGAATACACAACTTAACGACCATTCAGACAGATGGTTTTAAATGATAACAGGTTGATTGAGGCATGCAATGTTTTTAATCACCAATGGGTGCACTAATCGCAGTCTTATGTTGTATTGGTTAAATTTTAGGTTAAATTTATAATCTTTCTGCTTATTCCACAAAATATTGGTCAACATAGTCAGTTTTAGGGATGTTGCATTGTCAGATTACATGCCTTCAAAGGCATGAGTAACTCCGTTTGAGACAGAGATGGATTTTTTGGGTCGTAATGTTTGCCTTCTTTTTTCTTTTCAAAAAGAAAATGATAGCTGCACCGACTTCTGTCAGTTGTGTGATGTTTACTGAAGCACTGAAGAGTTTCAGGACAGCTGTTTATCCCCCACCCAACACAAATATACACTTTTTGAAAGTGATATATCCCAGTACTCAGTTATTCACTGTATGTGTACTCATTTTTTTCATTATTCTGTTAATTCCTTTCTTTACACATCTCTTTGTAGATGGGGTAGCAATGGAAGAAGGTTCTGGGAACCCGACCTCTGAAGCAGGCGCAGAGCCAGGGGTGAACGGAGAACCTTCCACGGACGAGGAAACTCACCATACAACCGAGGTGAAGAATGGAAGTATTTTGTCTTTTACCTTAGTAGAGGTCTTCTGGTAAATCACAAATCTCAAAGCAGTGATGTGTGGTGGAGAACTGGCTGTGTGTAATTTTGTAACAACCTGTCTGGAACAGATACCTAAAAAAGTGATCCAAATGTAAGGACGTTTTATTTAGCAAAATTTTATTGGTTTGAAATGTAATGGCAGCTCTGGGTCTCTGCCCTTTTCTCACTGACTGGCTGTCATTATGTGAACAGAATTTTAGGAGTTTTATCTGATTTATGTGCTGAATACAGGACCCAACACTAGTGGTGAGTGAGCCCACTACTGCGCAAACCGAAGTCAATGAACCAGTGCACCCTGCCGATGGAGCCCCAGAACAAACGACTCCTGCTAATGGATACACAGAACCAGTGACTCCTGCTGCTGGAAACGTGGAACCAACGACTCTTGCGAAAGAGGGTTCAGATCCAGCGACTCCTGCTCTTGGTGATGCGGAACCAACGACTCCTGCAGTAGAGGGTTCAGATCCAGTGATTCCTGATGATGGGGGCACAGACCCAGTGACTCCTGAAGCAGCTGCAACATCACAAGGTGAAAATTAAATAAACATTTTGTGTGTTCATTTCAGGTGATTATTCAGACACCAATACAATACTGTAAATGTCCTCATTTTTTTTCTTATTTTACATAAATCCTAGAGAAGAACCGTGTGCAGATTCTACTTTTTGACAAGATTTGTACTGTTAGTCTTCCACTTTAATGCCACACTCTCCTACTAGCAAGATTGATATTATTTATACTGAGAAGAAACAGTTAATGTAATATTAAGCACAAAGCTAATCACTCAGTCTAATCTATTTATTCAGCATGATGCCAATCGCGAATCAGCGACCTCATACTAAACACAAGTTTTTCAAATGAGGCCTACTAATTTCTGCATTTGTTCCTTAAATTTCCCTTTCCCAGGTATTACCTACTTACCTTGTCAATGCATGTACGTGTGGCAAAATACTTGCATTTAAACATTGAATTAAAACAAGCCTTCACAGCCCATGTCATAACACTTTGGGTAAATGGATGAAACAACTCCTCAGTGATCTAATACTTGCCCTACTCTGTGTTGCTCCATTCTGCTGTCCAGAGCCTGCACCTGAGGAGACTACCTTAAGCACTGGCACAACACTTGCACAGGAGGTCAGTAGCAGTTTTAGAAAATTTTGAACAACATTTTATTCAAGCCTACTCGGACAGATAAACTTTAATGTACAGTATATACATAATACATATCTATATGCTATGTATTACATTTCTAATAGAGTGGACACATTGACGAGGCCACACCAACAACAGATACAGCTGCGGAAGATAATGAGAAAGATGATGTAAATGTTGTTATAGAAAAAGTGGAAAGTGTAACACATCATGCAGGTAAGAATATAGTTCATATGTTCAGGTGCCTATTTTGCGCACATCTCATACATGCACTCATGAAAAAATGACAGAAATGATCCCAGCATCACTGATACACGTTTCATTCATGAAAGCAAGAACTTCCATGCATGTTAAAATTTTTTTGTCCTTAATTACCCTGGTGCATAATAGCACCCTCACACAGTGGCTAGTAACAGGCTTTTTAATTCATGATAAATACCCTATATTCAAAGTATGTGATGTCTTAATATATGTATATAACAATATATATTGTAATAAAGAGAGATTGAGAAGTTGATGATTATTCACATAGTCCTTCTTGGCGAATACTTATAAGAAAGCTGCGACAACTATGTTTTAAAAAAAAATCTATTTAAGTTCCATGCATTCAGCTTAATTCACCTTATTTTTTTAAATGTGTATACAGTATATACTGTAAATGACTCATTGCTAGAGATGTTTGTAGACGCTCATGTATGAACAGTTACGTTGTGAAAACACAATTCCTTCTGAGGTAAGAAAACAACATATCTTCTGTTCTTTGTCTTTTTTTTTCATTTAATTTATTTCATTCTTCTTTATAAACTTTAACCTTTCTGGAGCCAGGTCTCAATTCAGTCAAACAAATAACAAAGGCACACCACAAATAATTGTTTCTAAGTATGACTCAGAAGCTTTTTTCATCATACAGGAGCGTTGGGGACAATAGAATAAAAACGTATTTATTATTATTATTTCAGTAGCTATAGTACATGTATATGAATCCACAAAGAAGATGACCAGTTTAATAGATGGCAAAGGAAACTTTGAAATCCTACATTACAGCATTTTAAAAACATGGATGAGTGGAAGAGCTTGAAAATTACTGATCAGTGTTCGTAGTCATGTGAAGAGAGAACCTTTGGTGCTCTGTATGGATTGTGTGAGCTAAACTGACTCAACTGATCACTTCTCTTTTGNCCCCCCAATTCTGAACCTACTACAATATTACAAAGCATATTAGATCTCCACCGTGTCATCATTTGACCTAAGAAGCACCCATGAAATGATTGTTGTAATCATTTTGTGTTATCAGTCATTTAAAAAAATGTACATGTCCTGCGTTCATGAGATATCATGTATCATTTTGCCGTAACGCCCTATTTTCCCAACACATTAATGGAAAGCAGATGTGCACAAATCACTTAGGAAGGTTATGAGGTGGGATACTGGCTCACTGAATTTTACATCATACATTTTCTGGGACATCATGTACTATCCCAAATAGTGTTGCTGTTTATCTTTTCCTGCTTTAAAGCAGAACATCCTTCTTTCTGTCACTCAATAAGTCATTTTATGTTCAGATGGTCACTGGCATCCCTCTTAGTAGTGCTAACAACTAAGAAAGGGGGTGCTGCAATACACATACTTGCAATCATTGTAATAAGATGGCAAGACAAATGGAAAGAAGGGTGAAGAAAGGAGAGGTATAGGCAAAGTGAGGTGTAAAAATAAAAGGAAAGAGACGAAGGTAGAAGCAAGGGGAAAGAACAGAAGGTAATGAGGTAAATGAAAAGGTCAGGAAAGTATAAAAAAAGGAGGCTCAGTAGAGTAAAATGAACAGATGAATGTATCAGAGTAAAACATGCCTCCAGTATGGTTTTATTACTTAACATTCATTGACATATCTGTGACAAATGGTGCTTTACAATGTGAGCTCAATACTTACTCATTATGATTTAGTGTCAGGATTTGTTTTAGGTGAAAGAATAGGTCACTGGATAATTGTGCATCTGAGGTTCAGTCGTAAAATAATTCACTGATCCTACCTCGCCCTGCCCTGCCCTGCCTAAAACGGTTGTGTACACTGAGTCACAAATGTTGTATAAGTCACTTGGGTTTTCCCCGAGTGACAGATAATATCTTTTAATCTAACTCAGCTCTTGTTCACAAGATCACTGTGACACCCTTGGAGCAGGAAGTGTTTCAGAGTCCTTATTGAGGACACCTCTGCAGGGCGCATTAACAAGGACTGTAGTGGGGAGTGCTGCAGTGATAGGAGATATTATCATTAAATAGTTTAATAGTGTGATGGAGAGACGACACATTTTTGGTGAACATCTGGAAGATATCCCTCTTAGGTGGGGCCGCGAAAAGAGAATTTCCCTACAGGGATCGATATCGCATTTCTGTCTATCTTTCATATACAGGATTTAACTTGGGTGATGCTCTGGATGGAGGGACAGCAGTGGCCAAAATAGCTGCAGTTTTGAATCTGCTACTTTTGATTTTATCATTGTAACTTATAACCTAACATGTTCCGTGATTATATGGATACACAAAGACAAACGGTGTGTCCATGTTCTGCATTTGTGCACATGCATGTACATACATGTCTGTATCTGCAGCAACCTCCAGTTTCCTTTTACTGACTTTACTACATTCTCCCATTTTATTCCACTTAATTTTAGTGACTCATTCTCTTTTTTAAATTTCTCTTGAGACACCCAAGTTCTCCTACTCATGCCACTCCCTTGTTTTACTCAGCTTTTAACTTTATCACTGGATTTACTGTGCTCATTCATTCTTTCTTGTGGGCTTAAGTTGCTGACTCACTTTACACCCCAACATCCCTTCTCCCACCATTTCTCTCTCTATTGTCACTTCAGCATATCCTGCCAGTATTAATCTGTGTTGGCTAAAGCCACTGCGTGGTCAATAAAGCTAAATTTTAGAGATTTAAATAATAACAATGAAGAAAAACAATCATAGGGGTCAAATTTACAGTATGCAATCCATTCTGTCAGATTTATTCTTTTATTTTTAGTTTCAAGTTGAAAAAAGTTACAGATTTAACTTATTGAGATTTAATTGCATTTCTGTCACAAATTACATCTAATTATTTTTTCAGATGTGGGATTGAACTTGAATGATGCTCTGGATGAAGGGACTCCAGAGCCCAACCCAGCAAAGTCAGGAAATAGCCGCAAATATGAAACTGGACGTAAGTACAATTACTGTTGATTTTATCAGTTCAACCAATAACCTAACATGTCCTGTGTATGTAGGGATGTACACAAGAATCTTTTGGTACATAGTTACAGTTAGCAATACAAACAGGCATTGATGAAGGGATCGGGCCAGTGTTGTTGGACTTGTACTATGTTTCCTAGTTACCACAGTGCACGGATTCCTTTTTTATCACTCTGCACGCAGTTTGAAACTCTGTGGAAAAGCGACACTGACCTTGTTTATCACAGTGACTGGCTGTCTATGGGATCAGCAGGTTCTCCACTCTGTTACACCTTCTATAATTGAGGGTTTAATACTTTGTGTTTGTTAGCCTAAACTATCATTTTATCTAAAATGTTTTTATAAATACAAACAAAATTATATAAACATATATTATTATAGTTGGCAGCATTTGCTCATGTAAACAGAAGGTGGGTGGGAAATTTGATATGATCTAAATTCTTTTTAAATATGTTAATTACGACAACATGACTTAGTTAAACATCTAGATCTCTGGAGAGGTTTAAAGTTGTACTTCCCTACCTTATTTGTGCAGAATAGCTTACTGAAGTAATACATATTTGCACTAGGCTAATCACACCATTCGGCATTTGTAAGTTTTACCTCCTTCTGTCATTGCCCTTTTTAGTTGCCGCAACTGGCACCAAGTGTTTTTGCTTAACATTAAAACCGCCTTATGAACAATAACATCAAATCATGAGGCAGCCATCCTTATGCACCCGCAGTACTGGCTGTAGTCTGGAATCAAAACTTCACTTCGTAGCAAGAGGCCACAGACAGAGATCTGTCAGCGTCTCCTCATAAACTGGTTTTACTCATTCTTTTGGTAGATCCCTATATTGCAAGAATGCTGTTCTAATATAATGAGCTTTGTTCCCATGGCAAGAAACCAAATTGACTCGTTTTACCTCCCAAGGCTGAGAAAGTGAAACCACTAGCCACAAGGTAATTTGACAGCAATGCTTCATTGATGATTTCCCGAAGCAGCTTCTCTCAGTGTTCACCCTTCATTCTCCAACTGAAGGCTGATTCATCTAGTTCAGTATAATCATTATAATCTAGTAATGGTGCTTTTCTTCAGTGCTCTGTTATTAGCGGTTCGTCAAGTTGACGCAGGTAGAGGCCTGCCGTGATGTCACAGGCATATACAGACAGGCATCACAGAACAAGATTACAGAGTTGTTTACATATGGATCGAATCAAAGATCAGAGAGATAGACATAGAGCATGTGTCTCCCTCGGATATTTTATCTCTCTGATATTCTCAAAGCCTTTCCATAAGTGGACGTGTCATGCAAAGGTCTGTGTGTGCATTTCCAGACTAGTTATGACAGAAACTCTAGACCTCTTAATGCCTCTGAGGTATAAACTACCACAAAGAGAATTATCGCTCTTCTCCTCTTCTTCTCTGCACTCTCTGCCAGAGTTTTTACATGCATTAGTAATATAGTTAAACTTGAAATGATATTATTGCCTTTTGTCTCCTTCCCCCCTTAATCACTTGAATCTTTCCTTGTTCTCTTTAGCGCATGTTGCTGGCGCCATAGGAGATGGTACGGCTTTTTGTGTGTATGTGTGTGTGTGTGCGCGTGTTATCACGGTAAAAATATGCAAGTTATCACATCCATGCCATCAGTCCAAATCGCACAGATCCCCTTCAGATACAGTAGTAGCTCCACAGCCACGGTAGCAGTAAAAGGGCCGGGCTTATGTAGTTCTGAAACTTCTGAAACACACAGGATATTACTGGCATACCTCTGACAATAAAAACAGGATACAAGACTCAGCGGAAAATGCCTCTCCCGTATTGTTTTAGTACAAACACTGTTTGAAACTGCCCTTCTTTTAGAGCATTTTGCCTTGAATTCTCATGTATAGTCACACTACATCTATTTGAAGTGCCACTTCTGTTGCTCTTCCCCAATTGAAGGAACTTCTGTTCCTGGTTTTTGAACTGTTAGACTGATCCAGTAGAATGACAGGTGCATGTTTGTGTTTACAGAAATAGTTCCTTGTGCCACATGTAGTAACTCCATTCCGTTCATATCTAAATCATGTGTCTTTGCTGTGGTGATTCCAAAGATATTTATGCATTTTCCATAATGAATGACTGTTGAAGCCCTTTGTAAATGGTGCAGTTTCATGTCGCTAACTGTATTTTTTGTCCACTGTTCTAAACAGCAGACCAACCTAAAGCAAAAGGTAAGTTATCCTTCCTGTTTTGTTTTTTGTTTTGAACACATTCAAACCACCCACCCATGTACTGCCCCAAACATACCTGCAGAATAAGCATTTCCCTATTGTCTGGTGTCATTCAAAGAGCCCTGGGCAGAAGCATTGTTGCAACAACTGCTGCATGACATTTTCCATCTCCTTTTTTTTTTTTACACTTGAACTTTCCTTTTCATACGTAAACAACAAGTTCAGGCAAAGGAGCAAACGGGGCACGGCTGTACCTTTTTTTTTAAATGGCAGAATTCAGACTTTCAGTCATTTGGTTGAATTCTGCCATTAAAAAAATGGAATGGTTATTGTATTAAAAACTCTTAAACGAAGTGTACTTGGAGATGTGGATAAAATTTTGTTTTATGATAGAGAGCTCTTTACAATTCTAATTGTTATTACTGCTGCTGTTTCAGCATAAAAACTATATATCCATTCGTCTAGTTCATCACACCGGACTGCATAATGAAAGGAAGTCAAATTAAAAGTTTAACTTTTAATTGTAAGTATTTTTTAAAAGCAAAAAAATAGTTGGCTAACATACATAAGTGATAAAAATATTGACAAACTCTGCTGTTGTTCCCAGATTCTTTGACCTCAGCTATGTAGCTTACAGTAGTGTGACTGCTGAGCACATAACGTTTCCATATTTTGTTTCCATACTTACATAGTGCATCCTGTTAGTTTATCTCTCTGTGTATGTACACTGTATGTGTGTCAGTTCGTGCAAACTTTTTACACCAGACAAATTGGTGTGTCCATTTTTTTCTGCATTTGTGCACATGCCTAACACAGTTGTGCCTGCAGCCACCTTCACTTACTTTTACTGGCCTTAGCACATTCTCCCATTTTATTCCACTTGATTTTAACTAACTCATTCTATTTTTTATCTTGAGTCACTCGAGATATTCTACTTATCCCACTCCATTGTTTTTCTCAGCTTTTAAATTTGTTTAGCACTGGATTTACTTTGCTATTTCATTCCTTTTTGTGAGCTTAAGTTACTGACTCGCACTTTACACCCCAACATCCCTTGACCCACCATTTATCTCTATATTTTCACTCCACATATTCTGCCATTACTAATGGCTGAAGATTTAGAGTACACAATCCATATTGTCCGTTTTCTTTCTCATAATGGTAATCTAAAAGTACACAAAAAGATACACATAATTTAGAATAAATTCAGAGGACTTTACAAGCATTATAATATATACACACAACACAACATTACTCTACTTATCTCCAAAAATAATTGTTACACCAACATATTTGTATGATAAGACATGCTGAAATTAATATGTTTAGAGTTCAAATGGTATTTTAAAATGACATTGGCATGGTTGACTATGCATTTGCAGCTCTGATACACTGGCACTCACTCATCTATTGTGTTTGTTTGTTTTCCTACAGGGGCCAGCTCCGGCTCTTTAGCAGGCATCGTGAGTGCAATTACTGTGGCTGTAGTAGGAGCAGTCGTTGGATACTTCACCTATCAGAAGAAGAAATTGTGCTTCAAAAATAGACAGGGTATTTATCTTGCCTACTAATTAACTAACCTAATAATAATAACATGATACCTAACTGCTGAACATAAGGCTTGATATTGCACTTATACACAAATACACAAATTCCTTTAGAACCTCGTTTCTTAAACATTAACCTGCAAGCCAAGAATCTGTTGTTTATGTAGTGCCATTTGGTACCCAACTTGAGCCTGAATGGCTTGTTTAGGTAAATGCCTGGAAATGTATAAAAGTCACTGGTCATGGCCGAAGGAAGAGCTAAAGCCTAATTTCATTCACTAAACTATCAACTCCCTTCAGATCTTCAGATCAGATCCCTTAAGAGTTATTGACGTCATGCAGGACAGCGCTGTTTGTGGTTGACTTAGACAGCAGAATCCCAGCCTTTAATTAGGCTACCAGCGTCTTCAGTAAGACTTTGCTTTTGAAAGGCTCCAGTGCGAGGTCAGCGGTCTTTCTTTGAGACATAGCAGACTCAGCTTTATCCCTTAGAAAGTGTTGTCGATTACGGTCAACTCACACACATCCTGCATACCAGTTCTACTAATTCAACATTATCATTTACAGTCAACATGAACAATAGGCCATTAATCTTAATCAATGTAAGGCAAAAGTCTGACTCAGAATAAAGATTAAACTGTGAATATTTATTTTAATAGCTAGTATTTATCAGTATTCTAAATTTGAATATGCATCACTTTCATTTATATTATTCCCCTGCAAGTTTCTGAGACAGCTCAGTCAGTATTCATGAATATGAATGATTCTCACTCAGTGGTGGAGTAAGGATTGTAAATGGCAACATAATCAGCAGCCTGGAGCTGCTCCATTGACAATAAAGGCTCGACTGCACAGACACGAGTAGTTTTGAGAACACCAGGGGGAAAATGCAATGAATTTTCTTGGTTTTGATAATAAGTGATTACTGCTGGAAAAAAACATCCTCACAAACTTACCCTGGGTGCTTTCACTGTCAAACTTATTTATGGTCAGTTACCTAAATGCTTGTGAAATTGCTTCTTTGCTTCATTTTGTCTTTCTGTGCCTTTTTTGCATCCATCTGACTTTGTCAATCTCTGTGATTAGAACAAGATCCAGAAGCTGCCCGCAAAGCTGATCCAGAGGCTCAGTCCAATCCGCAGGGTAGGGGGCACACAAACACAAACACACACACACACACACACACAAACAGACAAAGTGCATTTTAAGAAGATACAAACACACAGATCAAAAACATACTGTACAGAAATATTTTACAGTGTATTTTCCCCCTTTTTGCAGTCCTTAGCAACCTGCTGAACTCCTCCTAGACCAGCAATGATCACATGACTGTCTGAACCAACTACAGGCAAGCAAAGTGGCAATCTCACTGTTAGGCTCTATCTTCTGTAGAGCTAAATTACTGTGAGGCTCCAGACCGTGTGTGTGTGTGTGTGTGTGTGTGTGTGTGTGTGTGTGTGTGGGAAAAATTAGTTAGCTAAGAAAAAGAAAGTAAATACATGTGGATATTAGAGGTTTTATTATCATTACGATGATTGGTTAGACTTTCTTCTTTAAACCAAATCCTACAACTAGAAAAGTGGACATTAAAGAGATTAAATGTCAAATTAAGTGTGACCCTGAGAAGGCTATCCAGTTCTAGTAATTAAGTGTGGATATAAACCAGTGACAGATTTTGATGTTGTAAACGTTTAACTTTGTACTGAATTCTTAAAAGTGGATTTTTTTTTAATCGTCTGAAATATCCACTGGCAAGCAGTCACTTAAGTAAAACATATTTTTCTTTTCAGTGTAAATGTGTACAAAGGCAGGATAAATGGATAACAGGGGGCTACAGTAACTACCACAGTGTTTTCTGGATTCTGGCTAGGAAAACGGTATAGGATTCTAGGGACGCTGTTACATGGTCCAATGTGTGTTAAGTGGGCCATTGATGTCACTGTGTGTTTGTGTGTGTGTGTGTGTGTGTGTGTGTGTGTGTGTGTGCGCGCTTGTTTGTTTTTGTGTGTTTTGACTGGTGAAGGGGCTTTGTTTTAAATCTTGTTGGGTGACTTCCATTCTCCTTAGTTCAATAAATGAATGAAGAGTGAAATTTTCAATTAAACACCAAAAAACAAACAAACAAATGAAACAAACCCATTGCACATTGATTCAAGTATTCAAAACATGTCAAATTATGTGACAATATTATCCCGTCACTTTGGAACATTTTTAAAAAATGCATATATTTTTAAATTTACTAAGGTGATTGAAGTGAAGCCCAGCCCTGTTTCTCTCAACAGTTTAATTTTCACTTGACATAGATATACTTCAAAAGCAGTCATGTAGTAATATATTAGACATTGTTCTGATGTAGTACGTGTCAGTCTAATTGTGATGCAGTAAATTCTCCTCTATAGTGCCTTTCACTGACACAGCCTGGCTTGGCCAATCTACAGACACACAGGGAAGAGAGCTGGGACATAAAAAGTGAAAACAGGCAAAATAGTCGATGAATGTATCACAATAAAGACAACTGAGGAATGTATGATCTTAGTTGATCCATAAATTATAATTTTGTGTATATGAAACTGTTACATTATTGTACATTATTCCAACTGCTACTGTATATCTGTTCACCGTGGGCCAGTTTGCTTTTAACAGCCTACATTAATTTCAGCTCTAAAACTCTCAATGTGTGTCTTTTTATTTGAGCAAGTCAGTTGCTGTCACAGTGTTTTTTTTTGTATCGTTCATATTTCCATGTTACAAACAACATTCACCTGTGATTTTTATAGGAATTTTACATTTAGCAGTAGTGCCTCAGATCAGACACAGGTAGTCTTTAGTCAACTTGTTTGCTGTGGTATTTTGTGTTTTTTTGTGAAATGCCTCAGAAGCAGCGCTACTGCATAAAAAAAAAAAGCCCAATTGTTGTTTTTTTGCCTACTATAGCACAAAAAAAATAGTAACTCCTGAATGTCTTTTTGTTGCCTTGCAGTTTTGTACTTGCTCTGCTCCCTTTAAACTTGGATAATAGGGTTGTAGAGGTTGCATAGTGCTGCAGTTCATGTAAAGTGTTACTTGTAAAGCACCATATAGCTGCAATACAGGACAGAGACTGTTGCTAACAGCCTAGCCTCAAGCTGAGAAATATAAATAGTCTGTGATGTCACATATCGATTAATCTTACTGTATAAAGTGTGGGCTGGACGCCAGGTCAAAAGTTGTCTTTGAAATGCCTTCTTAATCCTGTGATCTGTGATATACTGATTTTCTCTTGCCACATTGGAACCAAGTGGATAGTGTATGTAATCAATGGCATGACGTGATAATGCACAAAATACCCATTAAATAATAGTACAAGCTTTTGGATATAGCCACTAATGCCTTTAAAACAAAACATCCTCCATTTAACGCAATACTCGCCCCTTTGTCCACTTCAGCAAGTGCAATAGGAGTCAACAAGTGCACTCTGCTGTCCTGCAGTGCACATTCTGACACCTTACTGGGACTATTTTGATGTAAAGGAGACTGAAACAACAATAAATCTCTAAAACTGGAACAAGGACTGCTTGTGTTTTGAGCATTATGGTCCACTCTACATTTAGTCCAAAGCAGTCAGATTCCTTGTGAATGAAAACGATTGGAGAACAGCATCCAGAACAGAATGTAAACCAAGGAAATCTTAGACTTTCTGGGTCCTGAAGTGCACTTCCCAGATAATGCTAAGGCATCAATCATGGCGTTGACAAAACCTGCCTTACACTGCCTCTTGAATATTCCAGAGAAGAAAACGAAGAACAATGTCATCATCAGAAAGAAAGATTAAAAACAAGCAGAGATGTTTTGCAGGTGATTTTAATAACACAATCTCTATGGGAGAAGCACTTTCCTATCCTGTATACATCTTGATTCATTAAACAAATTAAGAAAATTAATTTGATTTGATTTAAACTAGTGACTCTTCTTTTTTTAATTTAAAAAATCTGTTTTTATTTTGTGTAGGAACTGTCCTCTTAATTTTCGTCATCTGGCACTTGTGGTGTTCTTCTGGAATTGTGTAAATAATGTTTGAGTCAATTAAACCGTTTTCGTGGGAGTTGAATTTTTTATTTCCCTGACGAGTATCTTTGTTGTGTGTGTGTGTGTGTTTCTTACTACTTCTTACTATGATATGACACATCAAATTATCTTATTTAACTTATTCAAATGTTAGCAAAACTTTATTACTGGACATCAACAGGTCTACTTTATGCTTCATTGATCTTATATAAAATATAGTACATACATTATTTTTCCATCGATAGAAAAACACCTTTATATAAAGTGCAGCTGTGTGTGCCTGTATCTCTCTCTCTCTGTTTGTGACTTTTTCAATCCCTTCAAGCTGCTGGAAAGAAAAAAAACAAACAGGCATCCTAAGACATGACCTGAAATGCTTGATATGTCAGGAATTTAGAAGAAGGAAATTCACACTTGTGTGAAAGATTAATTGTGACAGGCCCATAAAGACACACCTAAGGCGCTCAAAAGTAAGATGTGGGAACCTTAGTAGATTTTTTTCTGCCTTACGTATACACACATAATTCCTGTACATGTGCATGAATTCATTTCATACCCACCAGTCATCACGCCCACATCAACTGTGAATCATCTAATAAAATCCAGCACTGCAATCAGCTGTGACAACTTGATATTGACTCAACTGTCTTACATGGTTGAAAAAATTAAACCCAGCTTTGTTGGCGTCTGTGAGATAAACATACTCATAAAAATACCAGAGGTATAAGATGCATTTAGATCATTTACTCAGTTAAACGTTTCCTGTACTACATTACAAGTAAAAGGGAGACAGCATTGTGTTGCGTTGTGGACTTACTGTGACAGCAGCAGTTTAATGTTGTAGCATACCTACTATTTTTGTACTGTTGGTTGTTTAATTAAACCAGTGGTCCCCAACCTGGGGGTCAGGAAACCCGTCTGGATAAATATGAAGGGTCACACGAAGATGGACAAGAAAGAAGACCAAAATGTTAAAAGTAATATAAAGTTGTGTTCATTTTTCTGGCTCTTTGCTTTTTTTTCTTGGATAGTTTTAAATCGTCAGAACTCTAAAAATGATTAAAATGACCCACTATGAGAAGGAAACATGATTCTTTGGTTAAACTGCCCGAAGCTTACAGACATGTGATGGGATGCCATGAGTACTCAAATTGGCAAAAGGAGTGGGAATCAGTGGTGTAAATTACAGTAATGAGCAATTAATTGCGTTTTATGTAAAGTCTCGATTGCAAGTAACATTTAGTGGAGCAGTCTCCCTTTAAAATGTGGTGGAGGGAAACAGTACAAATTCATGCAAATTAAAGTAAAGTAGGGGAGGCTGGGTATGGTTGTAACACTTTTTGCTTCAGCAACTATAACTCGGTTGTAGCTAGAGTTCTCAAACTTTTATACAAAGCACCCACATTTGTTCACTTCCAATGGCACCAATTCAGTCCTCTACGCGAATATCACTGACCTCGTGAGTTGCCTTGTTACAACCTACCCTAGTACCAGGGTAGGTTGTAACACATGCTGGGGTAACAATCAGACAAAAGAAGCAAAAGTAGATTATATGATATGCTTCAAAAACGGGTAGTGATGTAAAAGAACAATGTTTCTGTCTCACTGTAACTGACTATGTCTGATGACTCGTGCACATGTAAAGTATGTGTATGTAAATTTATCTATAGAATAAACTAACTTAACAGCATACTTAATAAATCCTACTACAATGTACCTAATTAAAGAACATCTCTGTACATCCTTAGGTGTAACAAAAAAGAGGTGTGTGTGTGTGTGTGTGTGTGTGTGTGTGTGTGTGTGTGTGTGTGTGTGTGTGTGTGTATTCTTAATCAGAGTCACAGTCAGTGCTTGAAGTGGGCTGGTACTCACTGGTATGCAGTAAGCACTTCTATATTTTACTTTTTGGTGTACCAGGACTTTTTCTTATGCACTGGAATTTCTCACATGCCCGTACACTTCTCTGCCCTCTCCACCGATGGAAACGGAGTATGGAAAAGATCAAGTGCCAACACACGCCAACATGGGACCAACATATGAATGAGACGTACAGGTCACAGTGCTGACAAATTAATGCTGGTAACACTGGAGTGCAGGCTTGGTGGGCGCAGACAGCAAAGGGCTATAAAATATTAAAATCAAGCAAGTCCCTACTTGTATGTATAGCACTTTTTAAAGTGTGTTATAACCCACCCCACCCCTATCAGCCAAAGTTTAGCTAGCTGTTTTAGCGAAGTGGTTTGAAATTAGAAAGGAAAAAAATGTATCACATGTTGCCTGAGAAATTTCATTTCAATCTAATATAAGTCAAACAATTTTATCTGCAATAGTATAGATACCAAACAAAATATAGTCTTGGTCAAAAAATTTACATCAAAATCTGTTTTTTCTATATATATTCTTAATGTACCTGTTTCCAAACTTTATAACCACCATGCCTGATTGGGGAGGAAGAAGGTAAATACTGAAATAATCACCTAACTCCTATATTGTCTCTAATTTGTGGAACTGGTGGTCGTACCCCATGTTACAACTATACCTACTTACTTTCCACACATGGTAAATATTCTTTGGACTGAATCCTGGAACATTTAATAAAACACAGAACTTTAGTAGCCATAAGTATGGACGTGATATAATACAGCAGGATAGCTAAAGGTGGCATGTTTAAAATACATTTACATTTTACATTTACTCATTTGGCAGACGCTTTTATCCAAAGCGACTTACATTTGAGGAACAACTTACAAGTATCAACAGAGCATCAAATAGATCTACAACTGACAAGACATACTAGTAAGAGCAGCAATAAGTAAGAGCAATAGTAATAGTAAGAGCTCATAGTGCATATCACATCAATGGGTAAATACCTAGGGAAGGAAGTAAGAGTTAACAAAAAGTGCAATCAGAACAAAAAGTGCAATCA
>JAPMOB010221144.1:0-22855 GCA_029875015.1 Lepomis gibbosus | reverse complement strand
CCCCTGCTCAAAAATACCAAACATTTAATAATTTGCATGATTTAACCCTTTCAATGCCAGTGTAATTCTTTGAATTATTAGTTATTTAATTCAAAAACACACAAAAAGTGGATTATCTTCCATAAAATAAACAGCAGGGGGGTGGGTCTTTGGTGGTGATTTAGAGTCTTGGATATGTCAAAGATTTGCAACAAAAATGATTTGATTGCATTAGTATTTTTTATGTAGTGTCAAATTCTCCCTCTGGACACCTTCGTGGCAAAAATATACATGCACAATCAAACTGCTATTAAATCGATATACATCAATATTTTTTTCTGCTTTTTTTTCCATAAATCACTTAAACGACTTCTCTCCTGCTCAAAAATACCAAACATTTAATAATTTGCATGAATTATGAGGGCACAAGGGTTAATAAAAATTGTTAACACTTGAATCAATAATAAAAAGAGCCAATATCTGTAGCTCCAACCCAAATCCAATATGAGAAAAACATAATGCTAAATTACCAACATGCTGCAATGATTACAGCAAACAAAACTGTGTTAAACAAGAATCTGAATAACTTGGTTGTTTGTTTTATTAGTTTGCTTTGAAAAATAAGTGATCACTTAAAAGAATTTTATAAATTGATACTATGATATTATCACAGTAAGAGTAAAATGCATCATACTGGTGATACACCAGGAAATCCTGACAACCCTTCCTTCCCTCTGTTCCTTTCTTCCTCCTCCCATCATCCTCTCTGTTCTCTGTTCATCCCAGGAGGAGATGTGCCCTAAAGGTGAGGGGGTGTCACCTCAGCACTGCATGTGGTCCTCAGCAGTCAACATCAGGGATAAGTACATCTACGTGACCCAGCCCCTCCTGAGCCGACTGCTGGTTGTCGATATTCAAGCACAGAAGGTGGTGCAGGTGGGTGGAGCAACACACCAAAGTATAGTCTCAGAACATCTTAGAAATTATTTATGTATGAGTTAGTGATTGATGTTATAAAGCTTCTGTAGAAAACTTTCAAGAAAAGTTCAGCGCTCTCGGTAATGTCAAATGAGAAGAGTAAACTCTAAGTATGAAAAAATATGTGGCATTAAGTCCAGGTTTCTCTGAACGTAGTGCACTATTACTGCTGTTTGGTAGACTTAAATTTGAATCAACGATGTCAATCCGGGCATAATTTAATGTGTACGCTTAAAAAATCTGGCTCATTTTAACCAGCACTGACTGTTGAAGAGGTTGTAACAGCTGTCACTTATCAACATTCATTCTGTGAGTACCTTGATAGGACAACATTAAACTTGCCTGTTGTTTGTTCTCTGTAACACCACTGTTCACAAGTGGACTGAGTGTTTCTGTAGTCCCAACAAATCCAAGAGAGTGATAAGTCTTCTCTCAGTTGATTACTTCCCGTCAGTTTCAGTGGTTGCACTTTTCCTGTTAAACTTTCCTTCATCTTCTATCAATAATTTAAGATTAGAAATGTCAATTTTTTTAATTAGGACATTCAGTGTTTGGATGAAGTAGCTCATAAAAAATGGACAGTTAACTATCTAATAGATTACATGTTAGCTCTGGTCACAACTAATACATCCAATGTAGTGTTACAGTGTGGAAGCTGGTCCTGGATGTTACTGTATCGGTCCTGCTCTTTATTGGACTTTGGGAAATTTACTCTTGCTCCAGCAAAACTCTTATATACGAAATAGCTTTGTGTTTACACATTGTCCTCAGTCTTTCAACAAAAAAACAGACTACTTTTAAAATACCAACAGTAAAGCATGAATCTAACAAGTTTGTTTTGTGTTAGCAAGCATCCAAACAGGCTTAGAACGCAAGAAGAGCCTGATATTACGTTTTTTCCTACTGAACTCTTCTAAAGTAGTAGGACTAGCTAGCTCTTAGCTGAACAGTATCAACAGTAACTACAGGGGGCGGGATGAAATCCTTGCTATATTGCTATAGTCGATATACCTTGATATCCTTACATCCAATGTGTGGCTACATATCAAACAGCGTGACCAACTTGAGGTGGTTGCCACGTGACTTGCCACGCTATTGAACTGCCACCAATGAAAGAAGACCACATGTAAGGCCAAATAAATCAAATGCACCTCAAGTGCTTGAAACAATATGGTACCCAGGTGGGTGCTGGCTGCCTCACCATTCATCTTGCTTGTAACGGCTGTTTAGAGACTGAATCCCTCAGGGGTTCTTCCCAGGGTCAACATCATTTATACTGAGGTACAGGATGAGAGGAAATAGGCCTAACCCAAGGAGAAGGAGGCGGGAGGGAAGGCAGGAGATAAGTGAAACTAGACATTCAGCTAACTATCCAGGTAGCAGTGCAGAAATGTCATTTTAAAATAGTTTTGTTTTTAAAAGAGATAACATGCTGAGATATTTACTCCACCGGTTTTAATTAAAACCAGACAAAATACAAAAAATTAATGAATTGTTGTAATGCACGTCTTTTTTTCAGTCAAAAATATAATGCCAAGAAAAAGAAAAGAATGTGAAGTTATACTGAAAAGAAAAACAGAGGTGTGTTCTGGCAAATAAGATGGCCCCACAACATTTAAGGTTCAGGTCATTGCTTTTGGTGTATTGCAGCCCACAAACTGCCCCTTTTTCTCTCTTCCTGCATCTAGCACTGTAAAACTGCTTTCCTCCCTCTGATCACCCTATCCCTCTCTTGCCTCTCCCTGTCTATCTTTACTGAAGACCCTCCCTGGCCTCTGGGTGCAGGAGGGTAATGTATCCTGCCATTTTTCTTTTCTTCTCATTCTCTGTTATCTCAAAGCTCTTTTTTTATATGAAGCACATCAGTGGTTTCCTTTCAACAATGGCCTTTAGAACAAGAGAGAACTTGGAAGACTACATTGAATGCACTTTCACTGAAGGAAAAATGAAGAAAAAGCTTTTTTTTTTTAACAAAAATACACTTGTCTTTAAGCACAAACTTACACTGCAACAAAGATGAGTGCTATCCCTGTTAGAGCCTGTTGGAACTACTCCATGAATTACAATTTTTTAATAAATAATAATAAATAGCAGCCCTATCTAGAGAAAAGCAAGAATTTACAAAAGGTTAAAGCAGAAATTGAGATCCTAGAGAAGCACATACTGCTGTGAGATTTATTTTCGGCTTCTTTCGCAACACATGCTTTTTATTAAAAGTTGTCCTGTGCACCTTTAAAAATGCTTCATACCTTTCTGAAAGCTTCAGTTTCACGTGTGATTTCTAGCAGACACTAGATGAAGGCTGTGAACATGTGCGCTAATAAAGGCCTTCATAGTTTTTCATGCTGTTGCACACAAGGAAATTGCGCCTTGGCTATCCTTTTTTTCACAAAAGGAATCTAACCTTGACTCTGATGTGTCAGACCTGTGCCAGCTAAGCCTCCCACTAGGTATGAAAACAAACGACACATCGGCTAATTAAAAATAAAGCCAGATGGCAAAGACCTCTGGTTATGTAGTCGCTTCAACTTGCTATGGCGGTTTCTTTTGTGTTGCAGTAAATCGGTGCGAGGTAGCCTGCAGTTGTCATAAGGTTTCTGTTATGCTTTTTCTTTTCTTTGAACTTTCTTGATGGATGAAAGTGGTAATGTGTGTCATCCATGTTTATTTTTACTTTTTAGTAAAAATAAACATTATTTTGGTGATGAATACTTTCAATGCTGTGAGGTTTCTGTTCTGGACCTCATACCCAACGCCTTGGATTTTCTGTTGATTTTCTGGAGCAGCCGCTCTTCCCTATCAGTTCACCTATGATGGCTGTAACTAAAGAAGGCCGAATGAGTGGTAACAAATATGAAATGTTGATTGAATATGTATCTGATACACTGAAAGAACAGCAGCCTACTGACTCACACCTAGATCATTTCTTTAGGTGAGAGCTGCCACTCTGTTCTTGTTAACCCATTGAACCTTGGCCTGCTCTGTTTTTCTGGCTTTAGTTAAAAGCTTTCAGCAAAGCGTTTGGTTAATCAGAAATTACATAATACTAATTATATTGCTTTGTACTTTTGTAACTATGGTTTCCATGATGTTTTAGGGGATGTCAGTGGGAATTATAATGCAGTTACACTGTGTGCAACAACTTCGACCCTGTGTTTTAAAGCATTACAAGTATACTGCTTTAGTTATTTGGAGTTCTGGAGTTATAAGGAGACTTGTTTTTCTTTTCTGAATTTATTTGCAATGGATTGTGTCGCTCTGTCTAAAAGTGGCAAAGTCCAGTTTAGTACTCCTTCTTGCAAAGAGCCCATTAACCAGACAACAGCCCCCACAGATCCCTTAGCTACAGCTCATGTAATCTGCCATAGATAATGTCTGTCATTATCTCACCATCGGAGCTATCCTTTAGTGTTTCTGCTATAAATTCAGGGCAAGCTTGCACACTAAGGTGATCAGATGAACAGGACTGCTTACCACTTTCTCACGTGACTTGAGAGCGACAGTTGGTGGTGGTGATGCACCTCTAGGCTGGTTTGCCAACTGCTACAGAAGAAGAGAGTGACAAGAAAGCATGGAGGAGGAGAGTGATATTGTAAATAAAGAGCAGAAGGAGTTGTTTTATTTGGAGACATAAAATAAAGAAGAATCAAATGTGATGAAGCACAGGGCAGCATGGTTATTTTAGAACCATTTTTTAAATGAACTTACACAACAATACTGTAACGTTGTATGTATACACTTTCATATATCAGGAGAGAAGATTTCGGCCATATCGCCTATCCCAGCTATAACAACAGCTATCAATACCTCATTCCAGCTGTCAGTGCTCCTGCTAACAGTTCTTTTTTTCTGCTAGCTAGAGATGGGGACTCGAGTTTGAGACTCAGACTTAAGTCGCACACACACACATCCTCAAAAGACTTCAGACCTAAGGTGCAGAACTCGTGAACAATGTTTATTTTTAGAAAACGTCTGATGAGCTTGCTGTTATTCCCCTCCCTCCATTACCTACAACTTAACGTTAACATACCTACCTAGTATCAGCTGCACACGTCCACACGTCAGAGAAGACAACAAACACGGTGCTATTCATCATAAACTTTGGCTTTAAAACTTCATACAAGGCCCAACAAAGAAGCCCTGAACACAAAATAGGTTAATAACCTGAGGTTAGTAAACAAGTTTAGCTCAGCACTGGCTATCGGACGTTAGCTTGCTTCTTGCTTTAGCTACGACGTTACCGGAGGTTAACGCCGACTATCGTCCATTATGAATAGATGAATGAGCTTTTGTTTGCTTACCAAACTTATGGTGGTCGATTAACGTAATCATTTACGCCCCGCTGGCTGCCATCATGTTATTACCGTTGGCTGCAAAGAGGTTACATGTTTGTTGTTGATCATGTAATGTTACATTTTTATTTAGTTATAACGTTAACGTTACACTGGTTTGAGAGTCTGGGGGATGTGTTGACTTACAAGAGTTTATATGCTGTCATTGATTGCATTGTACATTAAGTTACATGGTTGTGCTCTGTAAGTGGAAAAACAGGTTACAGTTACAGAATTCGCAGTGTTATAAGCAGCCTGGATTGAACGCAGCAGATGATACAACATTCATTATAACCATGAGAGACTTGAGATTTGACTTGGACTTGGACTGTAGCTCAAAGACTTGTGAGCATCATGCAAGAAAACTATTTTTTTTCTTAGGACAAACAATACTTAAACAGCAAATGTTGAAACTTTAACAAACCCAAAAGGTTGGTCATCTTGTCTTATATCACCCCAATATTTATTTGTAAAAACAGGTTTGTTAATTCCAACTTAAACTGACCAGTAACAGCATGTTAGACTTTTAGATGTGGACATGAAATCCAGTCCATTGCCTCACAGTCTGCTGCAGTGAGGCCTGACCTCCGCTTTGCCTCTGCTCCCATTATGTAGGAAGCTAAACGCGCACCAAGGCAAATTCACATGTACATTCACACACGCTGAGTTGGCACTTGGCTGACCAGTGCAGAGCAGAAGGCTGGACCTCCCATTACTGAACACAGAGCTCGTGGTCTCGCTCCACTGGTGAGGGTGTCAGCAGCTCCCTGTCCACCCAGCAGAAGCAGGGTAATGGATTGTATTATACTTTGTTGTTGACATTGCAGCAGACCTGAGGGTTGAAAACACCCCACCCACACATCCCTCTCTTTTTCCTGTCTCTCTGTTCTCTCATTTCCTTCCTGCCTTTCACTTATTCTCTATTATTTCTCTTGATGTGTGTTAGATATCCTCACTAAGCTCTCTCCAGCAGTAACACTGTGAAAGTGCACATGCTGAAACATACTCCTTCACTGGCATTTACACCTACTTAGTACAAGATGTGATAACAGCTTACTCTTGAGTATGATTTGTTGTTTTAAAGTATTGTTGGGTAGTATGCTGGGGCCAGTACTAATACATTTATGCCCAATAATATTGGCAGGCCGATCAGTCAGGGTGTATTAACAAGAGTATTCTTCTACTTTATCAACCAAATAAATGAGTCTTTCTTACATATATTATTATTTTGTTAATGTTTATCATTGATCAGGTTAGATGTTTTTGCTTTGTAGTTTTTAGTTCTTGCTAGTGTGCCTTCAATATTTTAATGATCACTCACTCTGTGTAACGTGTGAGTAATGGACGTTTCTCTTCACCACCATGGACAGAGCTTTAAATCTGTTTAGCTCAAGAACAATTCATTTAAACTTCTTCCCACTCTCTCTATGTCTTCTAGGCAGTAGCAACAGATCCTTTTCCAGTGAAGATGCTCTATGACAAGTCACATGACCAGGTCTGGGTCCTAACATGGGGGGATATGGACAGAACACATCCAACACTTCAGGTAAGTGTGTGTCTGTGTCTGTGTGTGTGTGTGATGCTAAAAAGGTAATAGTTTCCTTTTGTTGTAGTTCTTTGCAGTGTTTTCTTTACAAAGACAAGCCAAATAGCACTAGACAGCTAAATAGCATCAAGAGATAAGTGGATATTGGCCTGAGTGCTTACTTGTCACTGTTTAGGAGACACTTCCCACTATCAGACACTAAAATCTCATTACTGAAAACTGAATGAATCTCTATTGCAGCCTCATTTTTAAATCAGGCTGATGATTATTTACAACAACTCCAGCCTAGCTTAGCTTTAAAAGTACAAAATAACTCTTCTTTGTTATTGTCTTATTTCTAAGCCACCCTGTGTTGGCATTCTCTGTGTGTGTATCTGTAAACACTGATGAGCGATTATCTTCCTGGAAGAATATAATCTATATAAGATGTAGAAAGTTCACCAAGCGAGGAAAACGGTGCCTCATAACTAATTGAGCTCCACTGCGTACCTATTTTCCTGTTTATGTGATAAGTATTTACGTGCCAACATCTAATCTATGTATGTTTTAGAGCATTTATCCAGCTAGCAAAACAGCAATTCACAGCTGCGGTGCTGACATCTTGTACCTTGCGTCCCTTTGGACCACTGGTGTTGGAGGCTTCACAAATGAGAAATGATCACAGGTGTGGTTGTATTTTATCCACCTCGGGGGATTGGGTGAAGCGATGGAAGAGAGAGGAGGATGCAGGGTCGGGGAGGTGGAGGGGAGGGGAAAGGGAACAGAGCTAATGCCTGTGGGAGAGGTATGATGCTGTTTTTATAGGACTGTTTGTGTGTGTTTGCTTGTGCAACAGTGGAGGACACCGCCACGAGTAAAGCTACCCAGGGATCCCATTGTAATCTCTGTAATAGACACAAACATGTTTATTGTTCGACTTTGTCCCATTGGAGGGAAGGATCCTATTATAATCATGTGAGGTGTTGTGTTCGCTACTCGGTGCTGTGTCTATTCATTATGGGGATTGCAGAGGGATGATACACTCTCATTTATGATTCTTCAGAGGGTCTTTGGAGGGAGATGACTCATTCCATATTCAGTAAATCACTCGAATGCTTAGATGAATTTCTTTTTCTTTTGTTGGTTTCAACCACTAGTCCTTTCAAATACATTTTTAATAGTTAATCAGTGGTTGTGGAGTCGTTAATGGTACTGCAGTCATTTGTCAAATGGTCCTATAAATAACGAGTTGTAATGTTTCCTTTTGAACTGTTCTTTCATTTATTTAGAGAAACTTTAACTGTAGTGGTAGGTTGTTTTGGATGTAAAGGTGCAACTATGGTCTGGCAACAAAAAGTAGTGAAAGGACCACCTGTTTGTGTGGGTTTTTAACAGATTAATGCTGATTTACAATCTACATTGCCAAGTAGACGGTGTGCATACATTTCCCTGTTCTTTATTTTTACACCTTTTCTTCATGGAGTCCAGGTGAACTAGCAGAGGGTTTGTATCTGTGTATCTCGTGGTGTTTATGTTGGAGTTGTTTTTAAACTTCTATCCAAGGTTATAGTCTTAAATGAAGCAGAACATTTCATGAAAAGATGTTTTTCATCACACACAAAACAATTTTCTCCTCATATAATTTGAAACAATCAGAGTACAGAAAGCAGCTTTGCATAACATTTCTCACTTTCCTGGCTGCCTGAACTGCAGAAAACACATTTTTGTTTTTCCTTTTCTTCATTTGCCTTCTTCCTGCAGTCATTCAGGAGTAATGAATAATTAGAGAGCAGGGCATGAATCACTCAAAAACGCAATTGCAGGGAAACTGTATAATGGATTGGAGTCCACATGGATCACACCACAAATAAATGGTCTGATAATGTCATTATCATTTGGACTGAAAGTAATTGACCTGTTCAGGCAGCAGCCTGTCACTACCAGGGGCACCGCTCCGCTTCAGCGGATCATACATGTGTGCGAGTCTGTTTTTGCGCATATTAACTTGTGTGCTCATCGTGTGTAGGTGTGCGTTCAGCTCAGTCTGTGTGTGTGTGTGTGGTGTTTTTTAAGCAGTCAAGTTTTAAGATGGCTCAATATCTCTGAGTAAACATCAGAGGGAGTGTGATCGTCAATTCATTAGAGAAGACAAATGGAGGAATCCGCCAGGCAGAGAGAGACATGGCCTTTCAGACTGTCAGTCCAGTTTGCAGCTACGTGCCAAGAAGACATTTAACTCACAGGCACTCGTTTTTCTGTGCACACACAACGGAACATATGCCCCCCCCCTATTTTCTCTTTATGCCAAATATATATTTAAGACTAATTTTCATTTATTGCTCAGGCTGTCACTTGTCACTTTTATCTCTGTTGAGCGTGAAGTTGTTCTGTGCCCTTTCAAGACACAAATTTTTATTTTTCAGTTTATCAATCCATCTCAAATTGTAGTTGTTGCAGGTAGGGCTGGGTATCATTTAAAATGTTTATAGTGGCACTACAACAGCTATACGGTATCTCACATAAGTGAGTACACCCCTCACAGTAAATATTTGATTATATCTTGTGACAACACTGAAAATGACACTTTGCTACAATGTAGTGAGTGTATGCTAAGAATTTTTAGGCATCAGACCCAAATCTTGGCATCAGATGGGTATGGATAGGATTATTGATTGACATGAATATCTGAACTATATATCAGCAGACATCCATCTCATTTCTTTCTCTCTAATGCATGCATTTTTAAAAACACATGATATATGCCTCAGGGAGGAAAACAAAAACATGGAGAGCATTGATCTTAAGCAACATGCCTCAGAGTCTTCCAGGGAATCCTATAATGTAATCTGACTTTTTTTAAGCACAATTTCCGTAACAATTACATAACATGCAAGGCTATACTGAAGTGCCTTGTAAGATTTACTGAATTCCCTAAATGGCCCAAATACACTGGAGCTTTTGAGAAATTCAATCTCATTTGAATGTACTATAGTAGGGGAAGTTAAAAAAAGAAGCTACTCAAGGCTTCGGGAGAGCGAATGTTGTTGAAAAGCAAAAGCTACTCAGTCAGAACCAAATCCCCCTCAGGTATTAGGGCAGCCAGCGAAGCAAGGGCAGAGTAAAACTCAATTGGGCCTTGTTGCTGAGTGTGTGGATATGAAATCCAAGTATCAGCGATGACAAAGGGAAGCCAGTAGCATTAAGTTGAGAGCACCTGCAGCCCTGGAGACCACAGCAGCTGCCTAATAATACATGAGCGATACTACATTGAAACTCATTAACTGCCGTCATTGTATTCTACAACTGTTGCAATAGCTTTTTTTCAAATGAGGATTCTTTTCATTTCCAGTGAGCAGTGAGAAACCGGCAGATCTATTTTGCAAAAAAATGGATGAGATAGTGAGGAGGATCGGGAAAAAGCGAGAGCTTTTGAGGAGTAGTGTAGCAAAAGTAAGAACTCGGCAACTTAAACTGCTATTTTTATTTTCATGCATTTGATAGTTCTGAGGAAGGAGTGAGGAGTCTGGCCACCCGCTGGGCATCAGGTAGAGGTTCAGCTTTAATGGAGTAGGCGTAGACATCAAAATAGATTTTACACTTAGTTCTTTCCTTTTAAAACAATATCCTATATACTCTCTGGCAACATTTGCCTAGCTGTTTAAACCTAGTGTCACTTCAATGGGCCAAGTTCCTCCGAGAATATAAAGTAGTGAAATCAGAAGGGAAAAGGCTGGTTTTACTCTGGAAGTAGGATTACAGGGCAGAAGCTGACTGGTTGCTTTACATGTGTAGGTCCCATAAACCACCTCACTCGTCCTTGGCTGTGACCTGATCACACAGGCATGCATGATGAAGCGTGTGTCATGGACAAGGCGTTGCATCAAAAGTGTATGCACTTTGCAAACATGCTGATTCAGTGCTGGGTGTGTGACATGAGAGATGGGGCTTTTATTTTGTTGTGTGCTTCTAAGACAACTATCACTGAACAAGACGCTTTATCAGAGAACTGAGGTGGGATCAGCTCATTTACTGTAGATGTTAATCTGTTCTGGGATTTATGGGCATGTCACTGGGAAAAGCTGTTAAGACCTGAGATATGAGTCTTTATTTCATTTATAGAAACTCGCAGCACTCCGATGAAGCTAAGAGGTCACAAGTTTTAACGATCACAGCAGTAAGATTTCAGTAAATCTTTGAGCAGGACACTCGGAGCCCAACTGATAATGGACTTTTTTTACATTAACACAAACATTTTTAATGAAGAGCCATATAAGTTAACAATTTGTACAGTTGAAATATAAACTTGTCAGTGCTCTGTGGTGGACAAACTATATAAATGAGATACTGTTTCAAAAAACATTTTATAACATTTCTGCACTGCAATTTCTTGTTACAAGGCTGGCTGACTAGGAGAAATGTGCTGCAAATACAGAATAAGATCAAAAAACATGCTAAAGCCAGAAGACAACAGACGTTCTCCAGGCCTCTAAGGGAGCTCTAAGTGGCACAGCTTGATTTGATGCTCCTTTATAATATTGTAAAAGAGATGATATACTTTTTTTATGTTGACTCTTTACTCCACTTTTCTTCCCGCTTCAAAAGCAAACACGCTCTCTCGTGTGGTCTCTCTCTCTCGGATCTCTGCTGTCAAACGACTGTAAAATGGAAAACTTAACTGCCTTTATCGTGGCTGCATTTGTTTTAAATATTTATGCTGTTCTATGTAATTGTCTATAGGTCATTCCACAAGCGAGTGTGGGAGAAGTGCATCATGCCATCCGCACAACTTTCCAGAGGGTCAACGACTTCTTTATTCCTCCGACCAACCTCATCATCACTCATGTGAGGTAAAACAGCGCACACACATTCAGCCACCTCTAACCTTAAAACTCAGATGACCTCATTGCTCACTCATCACAACTGTCCTTCTAAAGTAAAAGAGAAAAGAGCAAAGAGAATTGTAATGAGGATCTCGATGTGTGTTAATCACTTCTCCCCCAAAACTCCAGAAAGGCTATTAACCTTTCCTTTCATCTTTGTCGCTTCAGGTTCGCCTTTGTCTTCCTCAAAAATGAACCTGCGGTACACAAGATTGACCTGGAGACCTTTCACCGCGTCAAGACCATCAGTCTGAAGAACTATAGCTGCGTACCACTCAGCATGGCCTACACACATCTAAGCGGTTTCTACTTCGTCCAGTGCCAGAGCAAGAGCCACCTGCAAGCCCCGCCCCAGCTCCTGATTGACAGCGTGACGGATGCGGTTATTGGTCCTAACCTGAACATCACAGGGCAGCCTTTTGTGTCACCGGACGGCTGCTACATTGTGACACCTGACCCACAGAGCTCAAAGCTGATAGTACAGACAGTGTCGTTCCAGGGGGAGCTGGGTCTGAACCAGGAACTGGACGAGCCCATAGTTGTCTCTGATCTGGCTTTCCAACCTTCCTTCTCAGAGTCCAACCAGAACGTGGTTGTGGCCACCTCAGGCTCAGGCACGGACCTGCTATTTGCTGATCTGTCCTCGGGCCGCACTGAGGTTCTCCGGAGCCTCAAGGAGCCCCTGGCCCCCCAAGCCTGGCCCTGGGGAGGCCCCAACAGAGTGGTGGTCTCCAGCGGGTTGTTCGGACAGTACCTGGTGACACCGTCAGCCGAGTCCCTCTTTGTCCTTAACGGCAAACAGAGAACGCCGCACTGCGAGGTGTCAGACATCAAGAGAGGAAACACAGTTGTCTGGGTCGGTGAGGTATGAGTAAAAAAGAAGAAAAAAAAAGAAAGCAGGAGTCGTAGAATTAGGGACAGACGTAAATGAAAAAAAGGAAAGATCAGGCCAAATTACCTATAATAAAGATTTATGTGAACATAAGTTGTGGACTCAACCCTGGGACTGAGCAAGAGGGATACACACCTGGGTTTATTGTAACAAAAGTACACTTAAAAATAGAGTAATTGAGAAAACATTGAGAAACCCTGTTGTGATATTTCTATTGGGAGAAAGTGTCAATGCCGTTCAGTGCAACAGTGATCTATGTGCACTTAACTATACAGAATTGTACATTATTGCACTTCCTTCCATGTTATCACAGCAAATAGGTACCTGAAGAGGGGTTATTAAACTATGAACTATGCACAATGCTCACTTTTTTTAGAGTAAAAAGCTTTCCGATTTTGTTTAACTCAACAATGTTTGTCGTTTTCACCAGTGCTGCATATAATCACCACAAACTGTCCGTCTGTCCTGTCTGCCTTTAGTGTATGTGTGTTCTGAGTCCTTTTAAAAGCTACCATCTGTTTATTCGCCTTTGTCATGGTATTGTACTGTATCCTCCCTCTGAAAGCTTTCATTCTCCTCATGCCGGCAGAGGTTGGCTTTATGCACATGTGTAATACCCTCTATTTACATTGTCTATCCAAAGAGCCCGATTGGTCCATTAGCCGTCGACAATGGATGGTTTCGCTCGCAGGGGAAAGCCTAACCAGTAAAGAGCAGTACATCTTGTGGTCTATTGCAATGGTATAATCTATCCCCCGCTGTCTCTCACATTTGTTCTGTACCTGCAGCACAACTCTGTGCTGTGGAGCCTGAAAATGCCACTTAGTAGATTCCCTCAGGGTAATGACTCCAGTTTACGCTGACCCACATGCTGAGGACTTGCCAAAGTGGCATCAACTCAACGTTCTGACTGGCTGTGAGCATTTGTACATCCTCCCAGAGAGCTGTGCATCAACTCCAAGACCACAGTCCCCATGTGGTAATTATTCAGCTTTACTTATAGGACTGTAACACAAAGACAAAATATTTTAGTTTCAGTTTCTGTCTAGTCAACAACAAAAACACTTGCGCAGGAAAAAATATGCTGCATGTTAACCCCTAGCAGCCTTTATAAACAGTAGGGATACATTTTTACAAACATTTGCAATGCATACTGTTTCCAGGAATACTTAGATTCTTAACTTACTATAATGACAATAATTGTACAGGTTTGTTTGTCATTATTAATTATGAAATTCCTACTTTTGAAAAACCAGGTATTTATCTGTCCCGAGGCAGAAACTGAAACACCAGCAACTCTTTGTCATAATAACAGATATTTTCTCCTTGTGGTTGAGCTGCATCATCTTCTGTGTAATTAGCTTTATCCATTTGCACTAATCATTATAATGACGATCCATTAGCAGCAAGACAGCGCCACTGCTTCTCTGCAGATGTTATAATGTTATCAGAAGTTACTAGAACATAGCGTTTCTTAAACATTCCTGCCTCTTGACAGTAGTGCTGAGGTCTATGCATGAACGCTTAGCTCGAGCAACACACTTGATGGCTCTTAGATACTGAGCTAAAGTGGGTGCCAGTCTTGGGCTAACAGCTTTGTCTTTCTTTTTTTCCTCTCCTTATGCCTCCCAGCCTCAAACTACAGCAAAAAATAAATGTCCTTTAATATTTAGCTGTCAATACCAGCTTAACCATCTGCCATTTCTATTTTCTCATTCTAAAATAAATCAGGAGTAACTAAGCTGCTTGACATTACTTGGTTGAGAAACTAACAACTTTCAATATTGTATTTCTACAATGCGTTGTAGAAATAGTTGGCCTGTCTAAAAATATTTCTAATTGAGCTTTTCTAGCCAGAACAAAACAGCTAAAAGGAAATAAACTGTACAGTATATACAGACATATTCTGAAACAAAGGCAAATGGCTTTAAATTGAAATAAGTGAAAGAAGTGACTATAGAAACAGAAGCACTTAATGTTCAATCCCTTCATGGAAAGAGAAAATATTTTCTCGTGCTGAAATACGACTGGAAGCTCCCTTGTACACACAGTATGTAATCACTGCACAAATACTCACAGCCTTTAGGATTTTGTAGTTGTTGAACCATTTTTTTCCCAAACAAAAGTCTATCGGAGTCCTGTAAGAGAAGTGTACCACTGTAAATCCAGCTGGGGTCTTGTGACTGGAGTATATATCTGCTTGTGTGTTGTTGGGTTTTTTTGTCCTCCCAGAAACAAAACAGCAGCCCAAATTAAATAGAAATAATCTTCTCCTAATACGTAGTAGTGCCTGTAACTCCCCAATGCAATGCAATGTGTAGGGTAGAAACCAAGCTGTGTAAGAAAAGAAAAAAGTGAACACAAGAGTGAAGCAGATTTGTCGTTCTTGTTTGTGATTTAGGTAGTTGCTGCTATTCTGCCGTGAAAATCTGGATCTATGAAAGCTTGAAAGTTTGATGAACTTTTTAAAGGCAATGACTTAATGATTATAATGTTTCCTAGACCACTGTTGCACTGAGAGAAATATAATTCCCTGACATATATTTACTGAATAGAGATTTGTTAAATTGGTAGCCCAGTTTTCTCACTGTATCAATGGACAAAAAAATGTTAAATGTTATTGTTAAAAAAAATCAAGTCACTTTCCCATCCAAAGTCACTCCCCAACGGCTCTAAATTAGTAATCTATCCGAGACATGCATGTAATGAAAATAGATCTTCGACATGATTATCATTGACCTCTCAGTGATCTCTCACAGTCACATACGGTTTACAGTCGCTTGTGAAAAAGTCACTTTTCTGCCCTCATTGTCACGTCTGTCAGCTTATCTCTTAAGGTCGATTCAGCAGTATGACATCGCTACTAGAGCCAAGGAGAGCAAGAACAAAGAGACTGCACCTGCGCTTGCTGATATAACTACATTATTGGCTAGCTTATGTTGTTTGTTTGGATCTACCTTCAGTGTCACATGACTATTTCTGTACCTCTCCTTCTTTAACCCTCTAGTACGGGGCTGCAGAGCTGAACCGCTTGGTGTGATAGACATCGATAGGAACCACTGTTGTAGATAACATTGTTCATGTTTAGAACACATTCAGACATGACAAAACTGACTGTACAGTTTTCTTTATGCATTTTGTGTGTTCTGGTTTATGAGGGAATTGTTTTGTAAGAAAAAATCGAATTAAATATATTGTAAAAATCAGTCATTTTGCAGTGTCCTCACTCTTGTTTTCAATATCTGTCAGTCTTTGAATAACTTTCATGGTTAATACTTTAGTATTTAAATTAAAAAAAAAATAGAATAGATTACAAATTCTCAGTCCAAAACTTAAAAAATATTTTACTGCCATATTAGAGAAAAAGAAAAGCAGCACATACTTACATTTGAGAAGCTGGAAATAAAAATACTTGGCATTTTTGCATGGAAAAACTGAAACAAATAAATGATTAAGTAGTTTTGCAGATGAATTGACTGATGGATAACTTAATCTTTTGAACATTAATGCCTAATGTCATTGAACAAATAATTAGCTTATATGAGGGTGACCTATGGCAATAGAGTTAAAACAATTAGTCTGGAAAAGTCTGATGGGCATTTGTCACCATTTTCTATAATTTTATAGATGTAGTAAATCAATATTTTTTGGCTGCAGTGGTAATGCTTTATTTCACAGGTCTGTAATCTCTAATCACTTACAGGAAAGTCTCATTGAAACAACTGTCAACTGGTTAATAACAGGGAAACAGTTACAGTCAATACCCCGAGTGGTTGAAAGGAGAAGTACGATTTATTCCCTTTCCAAAACCTAAAACAAATCCAGAAAAATGTAGGTGTAGAACTATATGTGGATTGTTCCTAATTTAATGTTAGTTAGCTAACGCTAGCTAACTTAACAACTGAATGTAACGTTATATAACCCTACTGTTCAGTGTTGATCCTTCATGTCGTTGTCCTCTGTCTCAATAGGTAATACAGTGGTTCACTTTTACATTTGAACTTGAACTTTTTGTGATTAGTAGCTTTAGCTTCTGTCTTTATATTTTTTCACGTCAGCTTGACAGCCTGAAAACAACCTTCAAATGCACAATGCAACTGCAAAACTGTCTGCTTCTTTCTGAGATCGCTTTTTGCAAAAATTACACAATATTCCTCATGGGAGTGTAGTAATAAATTAAGGGGGGGGCGTGGCAAAGACAGCAAAGCGAAGCTAGAGAAATGAATTAAATTAAAAGCAACTGTTTGATAATCAATTAATAATTTTGAGTCCGTTTTTTAAGAAAGAAAGCCAAGCATTATCTGGTTTCCTTGGTGTGTTTGGGTTTTGGACTTCTTGACATTTTGTAGGTTAAATCAAGAAAATAATCTTTAGTCGCAGCCCTACTTGAAATGTTCAATAAGTTAGAGTTCATGGTATTTAATCACAATCTTTAAATGAGACTTCAAAAACCCCACACCCACCACTTGTCAGACCACCTTGAACATGTTATAACTGACAAGGTAAGACAAAGTGACAATTTCAGCATCTGGAAAATGACTGGATATTTGCGTCCCCATCTGCAGCGTGACATTCATCCCTCGTCCCTGCCCACGTCGATGCCACTGTCATTTATGGTCTTAGTCTACTGATGAGCTGGCATCGAGCTGGCCTTCACTCCTGGATAAGTTCATGTAATCTATTGTCTTTCTGGGCTCAACACGCTCCCAGCAATCCATGACCATTACTTGTAACACTGCTCCACTGAGGGACACTGTCAATACACTCTCCATCAGTTTCAGAGTGACAGAAAAGGGTGAAATAGATAAATAAATAAAAGACTTCCTGGAGCCAAACATTAGTGATTTAGGATAATCTGATCACACAGAAAATTAACATCCTGTTCATGTCTGCTTCAATTTCCTATCAATCAGACCAGAATGAAGAAAAGAAGACGCCAGCCTTCAAAGCTTACTGAAATATTTGTTGAAAACTGAGATCACAACATCATCACACTTAAAATCATCATATTCACTTCTTTGTTGAAAATAAGAAAAAAAGTTCTCTTTACTCCTGTTTCTGTACCTACAGTATCGATCTTGTCAATTTCATTTTGGTATAAAAATATAAGTTACTGGTTACTGCTTTTCTATGCATTGTTGTAATAACAACATTTAAAGTGCTGTTTCACATAACTCACATTTTGAGGAAAATTCTCACATTGGCCCCATTTATACTTATCGTCTCAAGAAAAAGTCCGGATTAGATTTATTACACATTTGTTTACAATAGTAAAGTCAATTTTGTTGATAATCCCTACATACTTTTACTTAAGGTTTTCAATGCAGGACTCTTATTTCAAGTGTAGTATTTGCACAATGTGGTATTGTTACTTTTACTCAAGTAAAGGATCTGAATACTTCCTCTACCACTGCGTTTAAGGTTTTGTAAAATACGATTGAGGGATACCTGTCAGCCAATAAGAAACAAGCGTTTTCCATGGCCATTATATAAAGCCTTATTAACTCCCCTAAGACTAACTGTATTGTGTTTACACAAAGGTCACATGTAACTTAAAACAGTATTTATATCTGGATCAGATTTCGAAAATTTGCCTGAGAGCCTTGATAATCACAGCAAGGAATAAGAAAAAGATGGCATGATGATCGAGTGTCTGGGAAACAGTCCATGATGGGAAGGGAAAGAGCTTTAGCTTAGCACAAAGGCCACATCTGCTAATATTGGGTTTTACTGTTTCATACAATACGAATCTGTTTCTTTTCCACGCTCTAACAGGGAAAAACAGTAATTAAATCATTTCATTCTATTCATAAACTATCCAAAGGCTGTAATATGAACTAAATCAGCCTTAGTGAATTAATACTGGTACATGAAGGGTTTAGAGCTAATGTTAGCAAAAACAAACACATTAGACTGAAAAGTGAGATGTGAAATCCACAAATAACTGTAACCTGCTGAAATAATTAGTATTAACACTGTCAACATCATTCAGATGTGGTACATGGTATAAATAATTATTTGTTCCTCCATATTTGTATGTTTTTCAACACCTAATGTTCTTTCCAATGAAATATTATTGAGAAAAAAAAGAAATCCAAGAAATGTAAGAAATTTGCTTTGGCTTTGTTTTTATCACAACAACAACAATCCAGCAATGCTTACAAACAAGATTCCAACTATCTGGTCTTCAGACAAAGAGCAGAGTAACAGACACCCATAAAAGAGCAACACTGACGTTCATACTGGAGTACTGCTGTGTATTTGTTTTGTGCCTCTAATTAGCAAGACACAACTACTTCTACAGGCAGTGGTAAAGGCAATACTTAGACCTTTTATTTAAAAGTAAAAGTAGCGATATAACCATGTAGATATACTCTGTTAAGTAAATCTCATACAAAATTTGACTGAACAGTACAAAAGGTATTAGACTCAGGCCTACAGTAAGGTAAAGAAATGGGCTTTGGGAAAATCTCTCGAAACTCAGATGGAGGTGTTATTATTGGACATATATAAGGATGGGATCGTCAAAACTTCAATTACACAGCAAGAATAAATGATGCAATGTAAAGTGTTTTACTCCAAACTTCAGTTCGGTTTTGTTTCTCAGTACAGTACCCTGTAAGTACCAAGTATTGATGAAAGCTACTTTGATATTTTGGTATTTACTCATGCACTGTAAATTCTGGGCTGTATTATAATGTGTTACCACAACTGTCATAAAATACCATTAAAAAACACAACCTCTGAGAGGGATTATGCGTGTTGTGGATTAAGTGGTAATTTAATTACTTGTGATAACTGGACATGCCACTCACTTGTTTGGCATAAAAAGATTACATTTCAGTGACGTTTAGGCAAATAAACATGTTTGGTTTAAGCAGGATTAATGATAGGATTAGAGTTGGGCAACTAATATGGAAAGGCTTTGGTCATGGTTAAATAAGGAAGCCAGCGATGAAATTGCCTTGTGTCAGCTCAGAAACAAACCACTCGGATAAACTTTCACAGTGCTGATCATCATCAGCCTTGCACACAAAGAAGCTTTTAATTTTATCAGGACAACAGTGATACTTAAAGATAAACTAAAAGATGGAAGGACTAAAATACATACACAATGTCCTTTTTCCATTATGTGTGAAAATCTTATAGGATCTACATTTTCCTCATAAGACAAATAAAATCCAAACATCTATCACTAAGGTTTGGCACCACCCATATCTGTACTAAATTTAATGGTAATCCATTCAATAGTGGGTGAGATATATCAGTTTGGGTGAAAGAGGTGAGGCTACCGATCAAGACAAGAGATGCTGGAGGCATCAACTCTGAAACTGTGTGGAAAACTGTGGTGAACACAGCACCAGAGCACAATCCAAAAAAACATGGTACATTAACAAGTAAAGACATGAAGAGCTGTTTTATAATCAGTTTTCATCAGTTTTGGCATTGTTGCTGTGGTATGTGGAAACACAGAAAGGGAATCAGGAGTGATGTGTTCATCATTAGGGCTGCTTCTCACAGTGAAAAGCATCAGATATCCAGGTGTGCTCTGCTAGGAATCTGCCATCAATGCATCATTCATTGCCATTAAAAAGATGTGGAAACATACAATAACATCCAATTCTGCTCACAAGAGAATGCAGAGATGCAAGAAGTGGTGTCAACATTAGCAGACATTAATGTACAGTACCTATATGGATTTTATTTACTGAAATATCCAGGTACAGTATATTCTACTTAGAGTATGTTGTGGACATACGAGAAATTCAGCCATTCAAAAGTGACCAAACAACAGTAATGCAAAGAAATAGTCTTGGAAAATCATCTCACAATAAGGCAGACTGAGCCAATTAATTACAACCAGCACCATCACACATGACAACAGCAATATGGCAACAATGGTCAATCATCAGTCTATTGTCTACAATTTCACAAGCAAATTGTTCCCATTTTTGTGTCTAGAAAGCAAAGCAACTGTGTTGAGGTTAGGCAAAGAGCATGATCACAATTCAGGTTATGGGGAAATTATGTTCTTGTTAAGCAGCTATCTACACATCTCCACGCTGGTGATGAAAGCTTAAAAAACACCTGAATTCCTTAAGGAAGCTTAAGAAGGCCAAATTCTTGTCAGCTTTTACAGAGAAGCAACAGAAAGTATCGTGACTGAAAACATCACTGGCATGGGATGTGCACGGCCCAGGATCAGAGGGCTCTGCAGTGGGTGATGCTGTGCTCAGATCATTGGTACCCATCTCCTGAGCATCAGTGATATTGGTGAGCTGTGTCTACGCAGAGCCTAAAGGATACTAAAGGACAGTACCCACCCAGCCACAGCCTGTTCACCCTGCTGCCTTCAGGAAAGAGATATAAAAGTTTCAGCTGCCGCACCTCCAGACTGCAGAGCAGCCTTTTCCCCCAAGCTATCTGACACTAAAGCTGAAATTCATCCTCAGCACTGCTCCATTGAATATAGTTTATTTCTGTTTACCATTTTTATAATTGCTTCTATATTAATGTATATATTCTGCTGTAGCAGAAGGGAGTTACAAACTCAATTTCAATGTATAACCTATTATATTGTGACAAAATAAATGTCACAATGTTTCGCACAGGATTTTAAGAGACTATGGTGGGTGGGCCTCGGACCCTTTCAAGGGGTCTGGGGGCAAGCCCCCACAAGAAAAAAAGTGTACATTTAAAAGTTAAATGCATTAATTTGGTAATTAAGTAATATAGTAATCACAAACCCATTGTATATAAATGGTGATACAACAAACGTCAACAAATGTCCATCCATCCATTGTCAAGGCTGGAGCCTTCTTGTTGATTTTTTACTTTTAATGGACTCATGAAATACTTTCAGTGAATATAATCAAATGAATCTTATTTCAACACTGTATATACAGCTCGCACTGGTCCAAGTTATCCTCTGAGGATCATTAATGTCTGTACAGAATTTCATGACAATCCATTGCTTATTTGTTGAGATATTTCAGTGGACCGACTAGCAGCCCAACACTGAACACAGAGAGTACAACAGCAGCCTCTACACAGCTCATAAAACCCATTCTGTGACTGTAAATATTACATTACATAAACTAGAAAATAACCAAAACATATTCTGTGAAAATACATAGTAAAGTCACGTTAAGTTTGTGGCTGATATGTTCCAGGACTAAAGTAACTACTTTTACCTCTGATACAGACGAGACAGAATAAAAAATTCTGACAGATTCTCTCATCATTGTAGTGGGAAAATAACTTCAGTTTCAGGGTTTCTGTAGCCTGCTGATGTGACATGTGGCCAGATCATTAATAAGAGACATACAGAAGCAGTGATGCCTTCATCATAGGGGCTGGTGCTGATGCAGAAACTAAAAAAAAAAAACAGTATCTTCCGACAGGAATTTGTCAAGTATATGTCAGCCATTAGAGCTGAAGTAAAAAATAACAACAGCCATAAATATGAAATGTCACAGCGAAGTATACAGTGCGGTCGGTGTCTGTTTATGGCTAATGTGACACTGCGAGACCAAATCACTACCATTACAGCAAACACGCAAGTAATAACGACAGGTATTAGTGCACGATGGTTGTGATAAAGAGAGTGTCAGAAATCAAGGTGTGTTCAGTCACTACTGTGTATACACACATTATTCATGGGAGTATAAGAAAAAACTAAATAGAAAAAACATGGAAAGAGTGAAGTCCTGTGACTTCTAATTAGGCAGAAATCTGAATCATTAACTCAAACTGAAATGCAAATTTTCCACACTTTTTAAGTAGTTAAATATACAAATTAAACTGCAGCTGTTGAACATAAGTTTGTGCTTTTAGACATATTTGTGGAAACAGTGTCTAAGCTTCAGGCCTCTGGAGATCGTTACCCACTGCAGTGTTTGACAAACAAATGAAACTCAACAGTTCAAAATTTGAGGTCGTTAGGTAGGCCCTCAAATGTCACGCTGTCATTCCAAATCGGAATCAGGTTTATTGCCAGGTACATTTTCACATACGAGGAATTTGCCTTGGTATATTGATGCTTTAGAACAGAAATATACAGAACAGAAATATAAATATAGATAATGTAAAAAGATCAAAATGTACAAGTACACAAAAAAATACAATAATACTATTATACTAATGAAAAAAAGAATGCAAAAGTATACAGGATATTAACAAGCAATGTGCAAAAATTCACATTAAGCATAAAAGAATTAAAAGATCAAGTTGAGCATTGTTGTAACGTGTGGAGTCAGGTGTGTGTGTG
>JAPMOB010221142.1:0-12148 GCA_029875015.1 Lepomis gibbosus | reverse complement strand
TTATTTTAACTATAGATCAACCAGAAAGAGGAAACAGCACCATCACATACAGACCTGCAGCAGAGGAGTCTCACACCCCGTCCATCTGCAGACAGCGAATGGACGCAGAATGTCTCTACTGGAATTAATCCTTATTTTTGTGCTTCAGTTTGAAGGTAAAGATCTGTTTTCTTATTTAAATGTTAACAATAACAATTTTACAGAAATGTCACTTTTTCATTAGCTACTACTATAGATAAAAGATTGTGTCAAAATGTTACCAGGAACAAGCCACATATTTCTTGCTTTATAAACTTCATTGACAAACTTCTAGCCTCTAATAAACGTTGTGTGAGACAAGAACAGGATTGTTATTGTGAGTCAGTTATTTTTAGGTATATTTTTCAATGCATATAGACACGTGCAGATTTACATGAGGACAGACAAGACTCTGTTCTCTGTGTGCTTTCTTTAAACTCTTAACAGAATATGTAAGTGTTTACATGATAACATGATGTAGTTAGTAATCAGTGCAGATAAATAATACAAACACACACAAAACAAAATGGTATAAGGGAAAAAGATAATAACAGATCTGCAGATTTTATTTCATCTGAATCAATTGTTGTTTATTCTGATCAACTGTGTGGGGTTTTTGGAGTTTCAACAGTAGAGGTAAGTGTTTTACCAAAGAGCCAGAGGTTCACTAATTAACTGAAACATAAATGAAAAACAAAAACCACTCGATGGCAGAGGGTGACATGTTTCCTCTCTGTGGTTGCAAATTTTAAATCCCTGTTGAGAGCTGAACAATCTTTTGTCTTTGTAATGTATGAATATGTTAAATGTAATGTGTCATTTCAAATACAACACGTATTCTTTTCTTTTCATCAGGCATCTTTGGAGAACTCAATCTCTACAACAGACCTGGACATGATGTCGTTCTGCCCTGTGCCCTTATATCATCCTCTGACAAAAGATGCTCCAGTGTTTTCTGGCTTTACAACAAAATTTCATCTAAGACTTTCACTGAGGTTTTGAAGGGAAAAGTTGAGCAGACCTCAGCCCGAGCTAGCAGGCTGAGTCTGGGCACTAGATGCTCTCTGGTCATTAACAACATCACTGCTGAGGATGTTGGTCTCTACAGCTGTCTGCAGGGGACGGACTCTGATCATGAAGCATCAGTACATCTCAGTGTTCTGACAAGTGAGTCTCATTTCATTGAAAACTCACTGAGGTTATCAGGAGGTTATTCTGCTTTTTGGCACAAAAATGTTGCACTGTACCGGGTTCAGCCTCATCCCAGCTGCAGCCTACTCCTTTTTCTCCTGTCCACTGTCTACTTGCTGGGAGTCTCCCAAACCCAGCCAGTGAGCGAGCAGGGTGACATGTCAGTCTGGGGATTAAGGTGGGCAGAGATGAGTTTACCAGTTCAGGGTTCCCACTCTTTTCCAGGACTTTTCCTGGTGATGGTCTAGCTGGTCTGACAGACAGAGATCACATCATACATTAATATGTTAATGACTTTCATATGTCTTTATGAAAGTCTGATTTTAAATACTTGCATTCTATAACTTCTCATACTGTCATTGTATTTTTAGGGCCCGAAACGTTAAGATTTTCACTGTGTAATCTAAAGGCAATAACAATGAAAACTTTACATGGTTGACAACAAACCTGAACACATCTTCATGCGAATATTCAGTTATAGTTAAAGCGCCACTTACTGGCAACAGGAAGTAAGCTCTATGTGACAATCATCACGCAATTTACATTTTCACAGTGTGATCCAAAATTCCTCTACTGGGACATAATGTGTAATTAGCAGGTGCTCTCTAGTGCCACATTGGAGACACAGGAAGTGGACGTTTTACTCTTTCTTTTCATCCAAATCACATGATGATGCAGAGCCAAGTCAACAACCTCCGGGAACTAAACTGGAGAGCCCTTAAGCCCTTTGTGTTCTATGATTAACTGCATTTTGTATTAATTAACTTTCTAAAATCACTGTGGTCCTTGAAATCCCAAATGCAGCGTTATGATAATGTTTCAGACATGTTGCCACACTTTATTTAAACTATACAACGAACTTGGTGTATTAATATGTAAGTGTAATACGGTCAAAAACTGGGACTACTGCATAGGTGTGCAAATATCAAAGTTAACTGATGCTCTTAAGAACGTGTCACAATAGGAACATAAACCAAGCTGTGGAATAAATCAGTTTTTTACACCACATAGCCCCTTTAGCCCCTTTAATAACAGAGACAATGACCCACTGTGAGCTACGGCTCAAAAGTTTCATGTAATATTATGATCCATTTTACTGTAATGAAGCATTGTGTGTGAAGAGACGATGCAAGCAAAGTAAAAAGTCAACTTCAGTAACTGAATCAAACATGTTAACCAATTTAACATCATTCAAACGTTTATAACAAGTTGAGAAAAAACGTTAATCTATATACATAATAAAATCACAGTTACCAGGCAGCAGTGAGTCATTTTTTACCTTTAGCAACTTTGAGTTTTGGTTTCTTAAATTAAAGTCATCCAACCTGTGCCACCATGTGACGTGACTCAGGGTGTGTTCACAGCGCTGCTGTAACATAACAAAGCAATATAATGTAAAATAATTTTACAGGACAACACAAGGACATTTTTAATTTTCACTCATTTTCTTTGTGTTTTCCATGAATGGAAAATTAATCAACTGCTTTGCAGTTAACACTGTTGTCCTTTCCCAACCCGTTCCTTCCCTCAGACCCTCAGTGTGAAAGCGCGTCACATTAACAGGGAAACAACAGCTGTCATTCGTTCAGGCATGATGAGGACACCCCTTAGATTTAATGGGAGACAATGTCCATGAGCCACATTTCACATTTCATTTTATTTTCATTTTATTTATTAATTGTCTTGTTGAAATGCCACTGAAATGTCTTGATTCCATGTGGTTCAGTCTTCCTTCATTTTTTTTAACTCTGCAGAACAATAATCACTAAAGATGAACAGAAAAATTTATCAGGGTTCTGTAGTAAAGTCAGAGACTTTCCTGCAGACGTCAAACATTTTTTTGCTGAGTTAATAGAGTACACTTGTTTTCTCTCAGTCTCTCCATCACCACCAGGCGCTGATCCAAAGAGGGACGGTAACATCACATTAAAGTGCTCTCTGTTGAGATATAACAACCTCCCTCCTTGTCAACAAAACAGCATCCGCTGGGTGGATGAGACAGGAACTGTGCTGCTTGGTGAAGGTGTCGGGTTCAAGCTCCTTGGACAGAAGAACTGCGTTTCCTTTCTGGCTGTAAAGCGTCAGAGTGGCCACAACAGGAGATACACCTGCCAGTTTGTTGATAAGGAGAACAAAGTAGAAATAGAGGCTGACTACACACCTGTCTTCACAGGTAGGATCAGAGATGATCAGCCAGAAAAGTCAAATTAAGATAACATGAAAGTCTAAATTTGTCCGACAGTTCTGATTATTTACATGTAAATCCTGTAAGTCACTTGTAATCAAGTAATGTGTCATTAAACAAGTTGACTGCACATTTTGTTATGAATTTAATTTATTTAGCTAACTGGTGTCCTCTGACCACAGATCCTTCACCTGATCAGCCCTACATCATAACCGGTGCAGTGGTCGGGGTGGTGGTAGTGCTGGTTATCATCGCTGCTGTTTTCATCAAATACAGGAAGAGAGTCCAAGAGTCCAAAGTGACAGAGGGTCAGTAAAACAGAGCACAAACAGTATTGGTTCAAATTTAATGGGATACACATAATGGGTTAAATGATGCAACAGTGTAAAGAAAACTATTCCTTTTAAAATGTCAGTACATGGTATTTTCTTTTTTGGATTTCTGACTAAAATTTGGGTTTCCTGGTTTTCACTCCACATATTTTATGGGATGGACTTAATGAATGATGAAACAGAACACTAATCTTTGAAATGTTATCTTTTGTTCCAGATGTTCAAAAACCAATCCAACAGCCTGTGAGTAAAATATGTTGTATGTGACACAATCACTAGATCAATATGAACTGAGTTACTTCCTAAAAATAGAGGTGTTTACAATATTTACTGCACCTCTCTTACAACATTTTGCCACTGATGACAAACAGTTAATAAAGAGACGTGCTACCGTTTTCTCACTCTTAGATTTGGTTAATTAAGATTTTAGAAGAAGCCTCGGGGCAGGAAATGTTCATCAGTGATTCTGGTCTTTGGTTTGTTTTACGATGTAGGAATACTCACTTATCTGGATTTATAAGCGTGCTTATTTAGTTTCATTAAAATGGATTGCAATTGATAGATTTCTTTCTTTTTAGTGAAGTAAATCCACATATTGGGTGGCAGTTATTTTAGCACTGATGCTGGACCATCATGTTATGAATCCTGGACGGCATTTCTTTCTCATAAATTTCCACTAAATATTAATCCAGAATTTCTTACTGATGATGATGTACATAAAGTAACAATAAAAAAGTTCAGGTGAATTCAGGTGAATTCTATTAAACCCAGTTAAGTTTATAAAAATCCAAAATGGTAAATTACAGTGATGACTGTGTGTGCTCACTGCTGCACCGATGGCCAGAAACTGTATTTCAACAATACTAATGTAGAGACTGCTCTGTAAAAGCAAAGTTAAGTTGTGCTAATGTGTATTTCAACACAAGTTTGAGAAACACTACCACATGTAATAGTACTGTACAGTCTAAAAGTGTGCACTCTCTGTTGTCCTTTATAACCCACTGTGTTGTTTCCACTCAGGATGAGCTGGAGAACAATCTGACATATGTGACTGTCAGCCATAATCAGCAGGCCTCCCTGGAGAAAAAGGTGAGTGATTGACACACCTGTATTTACTCAGCTAGGTTTTTATACTTCAATCATGATTTAATCTTGAATTTGCAGTCATGTATTTTATTAACTGATAACATGCATTACACCATATGGTCACCAGTATGTGTTTAAAAAATCATTGAAAAGTTTATTGTGAGCACCAGAACCAGAAGCTCAGGTCAACATTTCTGTATTATAAATTCTTTATTCTAAAATTCTGACAATTTGAGATACAGTAGTTTTGATTTCCATGAGCTGTAAGCCGTAATCATTTAAAACAAAATAAAGCTTCCAATATTTCACTATGTTTAATAAATTAAGAATATATGAAAGATTCACTTTTTAAATTTAATTACAGAAGAAAACCATTTTTTTCATGATGTTTAAATTTTTTGATGATTTTTAGATGTATCTGCATTATTGTTAAATCACAATCTACAGCCTAAACTTTCAGACAAATGCATTTTTACAATTTTTTTGGCTATTGTTTCAACATGAAAATGGCCTTGTGCATAGCCAGCATGAAGAAATCGTTTCCCAGTACTTTCCCAGTATAAGAACTTGAAATTGCACAGATCCCTGACCTCAGCCCCATTTAACAGCTTTAAGATGAACTGGATAACGTATTAGTGCCCATGATTTTATAAGATGTCCAACACGGGTGTATGAGTTTGTTTAGGTGTCCATACACGTTTGCCAAGTCCCTGAAAAATTTTTTTTATTAAAACACTGTAAATATACTTATGTAAATATAAACCAACAGAAAATAGACAGCTCACCATACGGTTGCTCTGAATATAAACAACTTTGTAGTTAATGGTGTGACATAAAACCTCCGGTTATTTTTACGCAGGTCGCAAAGGAGGAGGTGACGTATTCTGCAGTCAGACTCCAGTGAAGACAGAAGCAGACATTGATCCCAGCTGCTTCTACAGCTATGTCAGCAAACCAAAATAAATAAGAGGAAATGAGACTTCTCATAATGTCCTATTAATAAAACCTGAGTGTTTTCTGTCTGTTGGGCAGTGGACGGATGGATTTGCGCCTATGTCATGTAGATGTGTCAAGTTTCTGTTGAACTGTTTTGCTCAGCATTTAGATTATCTTGTTAAACCCATTATGCTTGAGAAGCTCGGTGGTCTACAACTTTACCAGTTCACGATTTTAAAAAGACTTAAGCTCATAAACCAGCATTGGCAGCATTATTGATGGTTATCACAAGTGAACTTATAAGTTGTTATTGCTATAGATTGCATCTTCATGAGCAAAGAAAAAGCTGCAGAGCTTTACAGTCGTCTTGTGTTTGAGTTTTTCCAAATATTTCAGTCAGGTTCAGATGTTCCGTAAACAGAATCCCACTTAATGTTCAAATGTTACTGTGATAGAAATGTTCATTTGCACCCCCACTTTGGGTTTTATGTTTTAATGTTTATTGTTTTAATGTTATTTTGCCAGTTGAGACATTTTATTTTGTTGTAAATATTTGTTATATTACATTAGCTCTTCTATGATATCTAGTAAAATATTCAAATGGATTTGGTTCTTTGTGGTGTATGTTTTTTTTTAATTCTTATTCTAACTGGTCACATTATTTTCTGAAACTTGCAGTGATTAAACGCAATCAAAACTGCATGACATATGCTTCACATCGCTGTTTGCCATGTGCTGACCCACTGGGCATCTACATGGTTTCCATTCTTCTAGTGTGGAAACCACAGTGACTTTCATCTAGGTCATCGGTTCCCATTCTTTCTTTTTCTTTTCTTTTTGATTGGTGCTGAAAAGTCAGCACTTGTTTCTCAGACATGTTTCATTCAGTGATGCTCTGACTGGAGGAAAAAACAGGGATGAGCTGGCTAGCAGCTAGCTGACCTGATGAAACTGATGGACAGCAAGGCTCAGAGGTTAAGAGGTCACAGAGGTTTGGCCTACTAAGTAGCCTGCCTACTATTTTAACAGAAAAAAAAATCTTTTGAAATTTTTATACAGACTTTTGTATAAATTATGTACAAATCAAAGCTTTTTGACAACCTCAAACCAGATGAAGCTTTGGGCACCCACTGTGATCTTTGGCACCCCCTAGAGTGGTTCAGCAGGGACCACTGAACCACTGATCTAGATGACTCCTAATAGTATATCAAAATCATAATTTTGGTTAAGTTACAATGCAACTGGGAACCGGGGCCACTTTGAATCTCCTTGGTGGGGAGTTCAGTGATACTTTGACATCCAACTTTGAGAGTCAGCAGTTAAAATGCAATGCATCTATAAGCTCTGTTGTAGGAAATCAACAAGACAATCAATAAGCAAATATGACACTGGGAAATTTGATGATGTGAATATACATAATTCAGTCAGGATAACGTTCATCAAAGTCATCAAACACAGATACTGTGGTATTATAGCTAAATTTGGCGGTATGGCTCTGTTCTGAAAATCATGAGGCAGGGAGAGCCCATCCTTGTGCATACATGGAAAGCGTGAGGCATAGAGCATCATTACATTTAGATTTATTCAGTTAGTTGCTCCAGAGACTGCACGCCTCTGGAGCAACGAGGGGTCAAGTGTCTTGCTCAGGGACACATCGGATGGTGTCACAGTGGGGAGTTGAACCTGGGTCTCTCACACCAAAGGCATGCGTGTTATCCACTGCTGCATCACCACCCCCAGCAGTAAAGAACCTGATACTAGATGGGCACTAAAGCACGGTGACGGCCAGAGCGCCACAATGCAGCGCTGCATGTTAGCATGTTTGATTCTATTTGTCAAAATCCATTCCCCGATATGCTTCTGATAATGAGATAGGTGGGTTCTGAGCTTTTGCATAGGAAGCAGCGAGAACAGGTAGGCTACAGCAGCTTAAATGGGCGCCTTGAATGGAATTTGCCAGTGAATGCTTAGAGAGGAATCAGCTGAGATGTCAGCTGATGTGCTGCTGAAGATGGCTGCAATCGCTGATATGTTGAATGAGGTGAGCTTGACTTTGTTGCCTGCCTGAACAAACGCTATGCTTGATTTGTGTCATGCATTTAAAAGGTGAAATCTGACTATCCTCGAACATCTCAAGACTGTCCCTGCTCAACACTCTGTAGCAACATGATCATAATGTAGCTTTGACAAAAAGAATAAAGATGACTTAATGTTCACTTTGACAGGCTAGGAGGCTACGTATCTGAAGAAGGTTTTTAAGCATCTGTGTATTGATTATCATGGTGAAATCAAACGTTTTGAAAACACTTTGCTCTGCTCTGCATATGAGTGTGACAACTGCACACTTGTGTCAGATGTTTAGACAGGAGCCTGACTTAGAGGATGCAGTTAGTGATTTACCACCTGGTGTTTGGTTATCTAGCTGGATGACATCAATGTGTAACCTTTCTTCATGTCTAGACCAAATATCTCATGACACACGAACAAAACATGCCTCTGTTCAAAGTTTCTGCAAGATGTGCCTAAAAAATGCTGATTTTCTTTTAGCTGGAAGATGCAGTAATGTGTCATTTTTTTAAATCAGTAGTTAGTTAAACCATTTTTTTTAAGATTGCCAGTTATTATCAGTACAAGCCTATATCCTACAATCCATTTGCCCCATAAAGCATTAATTCATGAAGACAAAAATATGGCATGGTTGTATCACATGAACAGGCGTTTGTGTCACTGGTACATGTATATAGTATCACATGAAGTCAACCAATGCAAAAAAAAAACCACTACAGGATGAAGCCATGCAGATATATTGCCGTTTTTCTCCATACATGGTGATGTATCACTGCAAAATGAAAGTTATATCATAAAACCTGGCAGAGTTAACCACTGGTCTTTACACAGTCATAAAATAAACTTGGAATTTTCTTTATTTATACTTTGAGGAAGTCCAAAGTTAGCAGTTATGTTATTCTGGTCGTCCATTGTGTGGTTAGTTAGGGTGGACTCTCCAACGTGTAATATTATAAATAAACATTCCAATCATTGCATGTGAGCAGCTGTGACGTGTCTTCTGTTGCGGTTTTAAAAAATGAAGAAGAGACAGTTTCTTGTTCCTCCCTGTTGTGTCACAGCTCTTATATCACATTTCCTGTTGATTTCATCAGTGCAAGTAGCCCTAAAACTTTCAGATACTTTTTTATAACCAGTAAATCAAAAATAACACAATCTCATCATAATAAAATATAAGAAATTAAATAAATGTACTCTTCCTAAGATTATTGTGCAAATTGTGTGTCATATATTTTAATGTGTTAAACAAAAAGTAATAATTAACATTTTTAAAGGTGCTGTTATCAGTGTCCTTGTAATGTTTTCAGCTGTCTATCATCCACAGCACTATCAGAGCGTCTAAATGATGTTTGATCTATGTGTGATTAACTTTATTTTTCTCCTCACTTTGCCACCAGATGGCTGTTTGCCTTGTGTTTCCGCTACCCGAGCTTATTCCAACAAAGCTTTCTGGATCAAAAACATTTGTAGTTTTTACCAGTTTATTTTGGCCTCTATTAATAAACACATAATGTGAGAATAAAATTATGCAATGTAGCTTTGCTTTTATGTTGTTTTGTCTATATTTATCAGTGAACATGAAGCTTGTCAGAATCCAGCTCTGATGACACAACCACCAACACAACCTTCATATCAGGACCAAAGGGCAGCACTGTAAAGAGGCATGACCATATAAATACCATTTTGAAGCTTTTTGAAAATGTGTTGATTTGGTGATTGTTATTTTTTATGCATTATTAATACTTTCACATCATTATGAGTGTACATTATTTTTTTCAATATTTTTGAGAGGAAGGGAGCAAGTGTTGTCTATTATGTGATTTATCCTCTATATTTCTGTGTCATGAAAGTGCCAACAATTGGGTTGTATTATTCAGCGGGACTGTGTGTAAAATGTTGGCAAATGCTTGTTACGTTCCGCTGCCAGGTGAACGTTGGTGAAAAGAGATTACGACCCAAATACAGACACGGAACAGGTGATGTTGAGTTAGTGAGGTTTATTCACAAAAAGGTGAAACTTATAGGTGGTTAGGTGTGAGCAGTCCACAAAAAACACAAAGCACAAAAATCCAAAGTCCAACAAAAGTAACTAAAGCCATGAGAAACACTGGAACCACACAGCAACATCCAAAAATACATCCACAATGAACTGGCCCCCCGAGTGATAGAGAGACAACCACTTAAATACACAGGTGAAACCACTAGGACAATGAAGGACAGGCAGGAAGTACAACAAGACAAGAGACACTAGAGCAGACTAACTACAAACTAAAACAGGAAGTAAAGCCAACCGAAACACATGGAGGAACCATGCCACGAAATGAAACATAACACAGACATCAAAAGTAACTAGCTGACAAAAAACCTACAGAGGTTAAAGACAGTAAAACAAGACTAGAAAACACTAATGAACTCATAACTAAACCTGACTAATAAACAAAGTACCAAAGTAACACACTACAGAGAAAAGCAAACACAAGGGCAGAGAACGAACACAGAAACAAACACAAAACAATCCTAACCAACACAAACCCGAGATAATGCTGCCAGCAAGTAGAGAATCATTACAAAATGAAAAGAAAAACTCTCAGAGCACCGTTTTTTTTAGGTTATATTTCAAGCCCTGTCGACTATAAAAACATAATATTATCCCTTTATTGACTTTTCTATAATGGCATATCTGATATTAAGTGACTTTACAGTGAGCTTAACATACTTTACATATTAGCAAGAAGTCACGGCCAAATTATGTATGTTTCTGCATTCACTCACTTTCTTCCGTCTTTTTGGTTCTGCCATGTTTAAAAAACCAAATTAAATTAATTTATCGACTAGTAATCTATCATTGTAGGCCGGTTTTTAAGTTAATTTTTTTACCACTGTGGCAGGCTGGCATTTTTTTGGGCTGCCACTCAGAAGTTTTATCGGCCTCTTTTGAAATGTATGTGGTGAATGAAGAAATAAAATTCAGCTAATTTAGGCCTCATTTAATGTAAATAATGTCACTGTCAACAATGTCATTCAATGCTTAATATGTTTACACACAAAAAGGATGATGACATGATTGTACTGACTGACGTAATGTTTTTTTTGTGTTAACATATTGAACATTAAACGACAACATTACGCGTCCTGATCAGAGTATCTATACAGGACACATACCAGGGAAGAGATTTGTCTGAGGGTTGATGCTGTTGCACTGTCAAGCCTGAATGATGTAGGCGGAACATTCATAACACACCTCATCAGGATCAACACGCCCATCAGCAGTGTGAAGAGGCCAAGCGGGCGACTGGAGTGAAAACATGAATGATGCAGACAAAAATGTATGCTGTGTTAAGGCTGAATGACTTGATTTAAATCCTATAGGCCAAGATGCATTACTTTTTTGTCAGCTAAAGGGAAGAATAACTCCACAACAAGCTTCCAGCTCTTAAGCGTTTTTAAGTCAGTATAGTAGATATAGTTTTGACAGACCGATAGAGTTTTTCCAATCTTTATCTCGGAAAGAAAGCAAATAAGAATATTTCCAAAATGTTGAATAGTTTCTGCATTTTATTCTGGGAATTTCACATTTTACTTTTTTAAAAGATTCAGCTCGGAATTTGCAACAGCAATAGAAAGCAGCTGCCGATGTAGTCCAGTAATATGAATCCTACTATAGCAGTAACATTGCATTAAGAATCTACTCAGTAACATGTATAGTAACAAGATAAAAAGAACATATTTTATATGCCTAGACAAAGTTAAGCCTGCTGTATAACACCAGGCTTTCTCCTCCTCACATACAGGACACAGCACACAGTTTATGAGGTGAAGGGCGGCAGCCTAAGCCCACATGTGGAGTCAGATCCAGTTCATCCTCTGAAACTCCAGGTGGAGGAGAGAAACGAAAGTGTTGCAGGAGGGTGGTGAAGAAGATGAAGAGCTCCATCCTGGCCAGACTTTCTCCAAGACAAATCCTGCGACCTGAAAGAGACAACAAAGGAAATGTTCAGGTCAACTGCGCATAAGTGAACATCAAGAAGTGATGGCTAAATTCACCAACCTGCAGAAAAAGGCATGAAGGCATCTTGCTTGACAAACTTTCCATCTTTGTCCAGGAAGTGGGCAGGATAAAAGGTGTGTGGACTCTCCCACTCACTCTCATCATACAGGACAGAAGTCAAGAGAGGATACACTGTGGTCCCCTGTAGAAAATACACACACTGAACGTGACTTCCTAATAAATATATAAATGCTAATAAAAATGCAAATTGTAAGAAAAAGACAATCAAGCGTGTTTGGATCACATTTCTTCTTATAGAAACATTAATCATCCTGATGAAGAAAA
>JAPMOB010221140.1:0-14258 GCA_029875015.1 Lepomis gibbosus | reverse complement strand
GGGGGGCTGGAGCCTATCCCAGCTGGCATAGGGCGAAAGGCGGGGTACACCCTGGACAGGTCGCCAGTCCATCGCAGATGTGTTGTTTTCTTTGGTCTTATTTGATATTAAACTGAATATCTTAGACTGTTGATCAGACGTCACATTTGAGGATGTCACCTTGGGTGTTAAATAATTCAGTTGCAGCGCTAAATGACACACAACGACAAAAATTTCAAACGTGACACAATAAAGTCCAAGAATATTTTCAATTGTGACATTTTACTCAAACAAGCCAACACAATAAATACTTAGACGATCATCTTTAAAAGGTAAAAAATCCCACAAAAGACATTCTAAAAACATACAAATAAAATCTGACAAAAGAAAATAGACATTTCAGGATATTCATCACCCTATTTACATAATACTACTACTATGGGTGGGGTTGGATGATCTGATCTTCTCAGAAAATCTCCGTCCTTTGGTACACTTCCTTATTGGACTGTGATTGTATTAAGTACATATAACAGTCCCAGGCAGGTTTGCAGTAACGGCTGTGACTTGATAGGCGAAAGCTGAAAGATAAGCGAGAAGAAAAAGATCATTTTGGAGGGCAGCAGGGGAATGTGGACAAAACTATGACATAAAAAATGCAGTTAAAAATGTTTTTGCTTTATAGGCCTACATGTTCTCATTACAGCTTTGACACACAGGAATCATTCACTTGCGCAGACGCACTCACCTAAATCCTGTATAATTGTCTCGTATCATTACCTGTTTTTGGCACCCGTAAGTTTGAGATGTCTGTTGCTTCAGTACTCAATACACACAGACACGCACGCACAAATACACACACACACACACACACACACACACACACACACACACACACACACACACAAAGAGCTTGGCGCACTCATGCACAGCTGACACTTGTCTGACGCAGGCAGAGCTGTCGATATTTTCACCACAGGGGCTTTCATGTCTCTGTGTTCTTGGTGATTGGGAGAGCACAATGGAGGGGAAAGTGCGGATGAGGAGGCTAGGAGGGGCTGAGGATGTAGAGAAGAGGAAGGGGAGACGAGGGGTGTGTCTAAATTTAGATGTTCTCAGCTGCCAGAGGAGCACATCGCGCTTGGAACAAAAGCACAGAATCATGCTCCGCTCCTTCGATTCCTGTAAGACAGGGCGGCATTTGCTCAATCTGTTGGGGCTTGGCTTGGAAACCTGTGGGTCGCTTGATCGAGTCCAGCATGAACCAGTGCCGAAAAGAAGACCAAGAACCCCAAACTTCTCCCCGCAGGCCGTATGATGGCAGCCCTTGTTCCTAAATAGGATGGGTTAAGTGCAGAGAACAAAGGTTTCCTTGAGTTTCCCCTTGTATGAGTGACAGAGCTTGAGATTAAGATATAACTAAACGTAAATATTTACTGTTCGGCTCACTGTTCGGTTCATTTGCTGTGCTCAGCTAATTTTGATGCGTTAAGCCACTGCCATTCCTCATTATGTCATGAATGAATGTACTACCAATAAATGCATTTTAATGTTAGGGCAATAGTCTACCATAACTGTGAAAGTGGAAGTGTTCCCAGTGCCATTTAAGGTTAGCGTATGTTACAATAAATTAACTAAATATAGTAATCTTGTCACTGTTCTACAAGGAATTGGCGGTTTCCTCACCACATTATTTGGTTAAACCTGAAAACCTGTCCCTGGAGACAAAAAACACTGTTTATATGATCCAGCAAGGCCGAATGGGCTTGTCTAATTGTTTTCTCTACTTCATAATTAAGATGGGTGACCCTCACAGACTGACAGAAGGTCAGGAAAAATCCCCCCCCGCTTGGTCATGTTTGATCAAGTACCTCTCTCTGTTTCTTCCTGGCGGTCGTAAATGGCCCAATCTGGTCAGCTGTCACTGCTCCATGTTCCAAGTGACGTGTGCATCAGTTGGCTGATGGGGCGGATCAGCCCAGGTTAACCACCCAATTGCGCTTCGCTCAGTTGGTCACCTAATAAGCCACAGGAATTAGTCCCCAGAGAAGAGGGAATGTGTGAGGGAAGCAATTTGGACTTAAACTTAAAATGCACTCTGTAAAACAACAGACTTATCTTGGGACCACTGATTAATTGATTGATACCTAATATTATTGAAAAACTTGCTGCTGTATACTTTATGGTGGTTGAAAATGAACATTAAGGGAAATAGGGAGACCCAAAGCACTTCACAAAATATATTAAATGCCTTTAATATGTGCAGTGTATTGTACCCTTTTTATGACTTCAAAAGACCATAAGCAGTCTTCTATCTAGAGACTAAAATCAGTTACTATTGGTTGTTTTTTCTACTCCAAATAATAAGGTTTATAGTGGGTGAAAAAAATGGGAATAGAGAAAGTGACTGAACACCGAGGCAAAAGAGACACAAGATGTTTAAAAAGACAAAGTGAACGGAGACAGTGGGGAATTTTTCATCGCCTCACCATTAAAACGCTATTAAGAGGTAATGTGTTTATGGCGTTGTTATTGTGTCAAAGTTTCTGCAGGGTACATTCTGGCCGTGCTACATTTTGCGAATCGTATCCAGTCAATTATTAGCAGAATCTGTCCCGGCAAGCTCTTATGCAAGCGAGGAAGTGTTTTCTGTTGAAGTGTCCAAGCAAGAATTGCATGTTATTTTCAAAATGACATAATTTCCAAACTGTGAAAAAACAAGGTGTCTTATGGAAAAAAGAGGTGTCAAATCTTCAAAGCCTTAGAAGGCTGGAAACGTCTGGTAACTTGATTACTGTCCACTGATCTGGCTTTTTACAGTAGTAGGGGTTTAACAATACAAAATTGGTTAAATAGAACAAATGTTACACAGCGTTCTGCACATGTCAACTGAGCACAAACCCCAATTTAAACATCTTCACACAAAGTGATTTTAGATGTCTAAAGTAGCACAAGGGTATTTTTTGTCTCAAGACTGAAGCCTTGTCAATATTTTCAGATGGCAGCTGAGGCCTCTGACAGTTTTTAGTGTTAATGGATGCAATTTAATTGTGCCTTCTGGCGTTTTCAAACACAAATGTGGAACTTTAGGGAGCCATAACTCAGAAAATAAAATGTAACGTTAACCATCCATCTCTCAAAATGCATATTTTCACTTTTTATAGCATATTTTATTGTGCCACAATATAATGTGAAATCTATAGTCCTAATGATTGTCCAGCTGATGTGTCTCTGCACCTGTCAGCCACACATATGTGAATAAGTAAGGTGTAAAAGTTAGATTTATTACAGCATCAAATAAATGTAATCAAACTTTATGAACATCCATCCATTCATTATCGATAACCGCTTATCGTTCCAGAGTCGCAGGACATTATGAACATGAACAGTAAAAATACAGGTAGCGTACAAAACTGGTATTATATAATCAGTGCTTCCCTATTTAGATCCTTATCCTTAACACTATTTTTATGCCCTCCTATGTTTTTCTTTCATAACGTATCTCAGACTCCTTCATGTTATTCCATTCATAGCCCCAACTCCCACTGTGCCATTGTCTCATTATTCTAGGTTTTGTAACAGGCGGGTGTTGGGGATGGCATTTTAGTTCTGTCTGTGTTTCTATATATTTCCTGCTATTATTAGTATCAGTGAGGAAAAAGCACACACACACACACACACGCACGCACGCATGCACACACACGCACAAGCGGTTCCCCAGGTTTAATGGATGAGTCACTCCTCTGCTGAACACGGTCTTATCTCCTGAGCAGGTTTATCCATGGCTATGAAAACAGAGCCAACAGAGCATCTCCCTGTCAGTCTGCACAGAGGGACCCGGTTTGCTAAGAAACATGCACCACTGATGAGTTGCAGTGCACCAGGAGAGTTAGATTAAAGGAAACCAGGCATAGATGTGTGTTAGTGTGTGTTTTTGGTGAGCGTCACAGTAAAAGGCTTCTACTGTATATACAGTATATGTGTGTGTGTATGTTTGTGTGCGCTTGTGTTTGGCTGGTGCACATTCACACTCAATCACCTCACTCTCTCTTTTCTGCTCCATTTAGCTCTCTCTCAACCCACTCAACACCCCCACCCTCTTCTTTTCTCAACTTTGCTTTTCAATTCCTACAACTAGCCTATTCTTTATTTAAATCTCTCTGTCTTCTGCGTGTTTATTTCTGTGGCGCAGTAGATTCTGTTGGAAGTACACCAGAGACGCAGAAAAGAAACAGAGAAGGAAAAATGTCTGACACAGGAAGAGAATACTTGTTGGTTTGCTTATTGAATTGCTTCCAACTTTGTTCTGAGACCGATAGCAGCCACATTTCTGGGTGTACTGTTGTTAGACAAATAATTTTAAGTTGGCAAACTGTAACTCTAGCTCTAACCAGGGAGTAAAGATATCTGAAGATGTTTTCACCATTGCCAGTAATGTTAAGAAACCTATTCCTCATGACTCAGTTTTAATTTGAGTTTCAATAAAATGTGTTTGTTTCATTTGCTTGACTATAAAACTGTGTGATTAAGTGACACAAACTCTATCAATTTTAAATCACATTTTTAGAAGCCTTCTCTGTGTAGAGCAAATTCAAAGCTCTGCAGCTATCACAGCTACAGAAAGTCTTCTTAAACAGCTTTAGAAACTATATATAAATCATAATATGTGGCTAGCGTTAGCTTCAGCCTTAGCATCCAGTGGGTGTCTGTCATTGGCAGTTACAACTGTGTTTTCTGCAGTGCAGAATGAAGGAAGAATTTAACTTAAAGACATGCAGATTTTATTCTCAAAAGAACCAGAGGAAGGACTGAGGTAAAACAAAAGTGTCATATTTACTACCAGATCCAAGTCAAACTCAGATTGTGTTTAGCATTTGCCAACGTAAGGAAATCTAATGTAGCCTGTACTAAACTTCATGACATACAGTTGCTAACCTCACAGAGCCCACAATTTGACAGCATACAGTTGAGTGCACATTATTGTATTTATTTGGTGTAATTCTTTACTAGGGTACATTTTAGTGAATCTAGAGTTAACATGATATGGCTGTGGTGTTTCAAACTTTTCTGTCGTAAGCTAAGGTTAATGTTAGCCTACTGTTCCGGTTATTACTGATAACCGTCGACAGGACAGTGTTTAGCTAAAGCTCTGCTGGACCACAGTGAACATAAATTGTCTTTTTAGATTACTAAATACCTTTAATGTGAACATTGTGCTCCCCCACATTGAGATAACGCTGCACGACAGGCTGGTGTGATGCAGATGGGAGATAACTATGGATAACATAACACAGGAGTCTCTGTCTCTCTCTGTTTTAGACACACTTCAATACAGTACACCACTCTGTGGTGTTTTTCATGTGTGTGCAGGTCCTTCCCTATATTCATTGTGACTTGTGTAATATTACTTACGCTGAAAGTCTCGTTCCTATTAATCAACTTTTTTCAATTCCATCTTCTTCTCTGTGTCATTATTGAAGATGTGTGTGTATTGTTGCGTGTGTTGGATCAGGATGTTGCTATATCTTAACAATCCTATTCAAAATGATTGAGTGTTTTTGTGATATTTAAACACATGAAAGTGATCGGGGATATTTTGGCAAGAGAAAGAAACCCAACAATAACACTATAATAGGCCACAGACAAGTATGTCCACTGTTTAAAAACAGTTAGCCTCTGCATGTCTTCTAGCCTGCGTTACAGTGGACCAGAGAATAAACCTGGCATTTTAGCACTCAGGGTGTTTTCGGGGTGACTCACTCATGCCCTACTTCTAGCTCTGTTTCTGAGTCACCGCTAGGAAACACACTTTAGGAATTTTGGCAGACATTTTGGAAAGCTCACGGTGATCAGATCCTTCAAGGGAAAATTCAGACCTGAAGAGAAATTCTTGCACATCAAGACAGCTCAGAAAAGGCAGCAGTGGGTAACAAGCTCTTAGAATAGTAACAGTGGTTGTTTTGAGTCTTGATCTGCCCTTTCATAATAATAGCTATTTCACAGGATGACTGCACATGATAGCTGTTCATATTCACTATGACTAATCAAAAAATCCTCCCTGTGTCTTTTGAGCTGCTATTTCAGGTGAGACTGCTACTCTTCACCCCACCTCCTGCTCCACCAGCTCATTTGTCTTTTGAAGTGTATTGAGTCAGTGGCTCTCCTGACACATACCAACTGAAACCTTACTCATGTCTCTAAAAGCTTTCTCTTTCCCACCAGTGCTTTTAGAGGTTACCAAACACCGGTTAAGCTGACCGGTGATCACTTTCTCTCCCCTATCTCTTTGCTTGCTGTACTCCCTCGTTGCTCTCTTTGTGTTTTCGTCCAGCTCAGTGACATCTTAATTTTCCCTTTCCTTTATCTCTCCTCCCTTCATCTCCATCTTTTTTGCTCTCACTTTCACTCAAAGCACCTATCATGTTTTCCCAATCTCGCCCATCGACTCATCTGCGCTATTCTTAGCCAGCCAGATTGGTAAACTGTCTTTCTCTGTACCTGCATACCTGCTATTGTGTGTGTAGCTAGATTCTGTATGTCTCTGTCTCTGCCTCTCATCCAAGTGTGAAGTAATCATAGTTGTAAAGCACTGCGGCTGCAATTGCAATCTGATGCAACCTTTTATTATTACATTATATTTATGTAAATGAATAATTTGACAATTTGGAAAATATGCTAATTTGCTTTCTTGCTGAGAGTTACACAAGAGGATTGATACCAATTGAATGTTTATGTGCATTGTTTTTTTAACCTTTTCAGTCTGGTTGTTGTGCTAAGCTAAGCTAACAGCTTTTGGCTGTGGCTTCATATTTATGTACAAACATGAGAATGGTATCAATCTTCTCAACGTCCTCTTAGCAAGAAAGCAAATAAGTATATTTCCCAATATTTCCTTTTTATACCAATGCAGCTCTCCACTCTGAACTGGAAATAATTTAATATTTCTTCTTGCATTATACATTATGTCAGAGTTATCACAAAGTAGAGCTGGCTGAGGCGTTATTTCTCATACATGGGCTGATCTTACAAACCATACTAATAGAGTAAGAGCTCTCAGATTATTAACAAGGTTCGAAAATGAGCACTTAGTAGCGCCCCAGCAAGGCTTTAACAGGCAGTGAAGTGTCACCATGCTCAAAAGTGTGTTAGGTGAGTCACCATGTTGTGTGTGCGTGTATAAATATCTGTGTGTAAAAGACCTATGATCAGGGGGTCAGTACCACTCCTCTCAACATAGAGTTATGTAAACACACATTTACACAGAATGTACACAAGCCATACATACAACATACAAGCTGATTCCTAAATCTGTATCATGGCACAGAGAGGCTGCTACTGCATTGCAGGAATCATAGACTGAGATATTTTGTAAAGTTTTAAGACTTAAAGGGGTATTTCACCACTGGAAAGATGGTCTTTTCATAAAACTGGTCAGTGTATCCAGTTGAAAGATTCAAATGTTATTTTAAAATTCTAGCTATATAACCAGAGAAAGTAGAGAAAAGAGGCTAGGGTATTCCCTTTTGCATAAAAAAGGTAGAAAACCTACAACAACCAGAATGCACTGGGCTTGTTGTCTTCCCAGGCCACTCCCAGTCTGCATAAACTTTCCTAAATCTTACAAACAGCTTGTTTTTCCAGTTTCTTTTCAGGATCCTGAAGTATGTGTCAACTAAGCACTCCCCTGTCCAAATGTGGCCCACAGGTTTAATGTAACGTTACACATGCTTTTGCCCCTTCCTCTGTCGATTCAGGAACTTCTTCCAAAAGAAACTGGCCTCGGTAAAATTTGCTGCTGCACAGCTTCTGTTTCCATTGGCACACATTACTGCAGCAACACCACCAGTTGCCCCTGGCACGGGGCGGCTCTGCTCTGTATTCTGGCTCATATATGTAGCCCAGAATGTCTGAATTCAGCATTACACTAACCGATTTCTTCCATATCTACAGGACCATTGCATTCTGTCAGTGGTGTTCTAGCCAGTTGATTTTAGACAGGATGTTTTGATTGTGATGAGCACCCCCCCTCTCTCCATCTGATTGTCCATTGAGGCAGACATACAAATAATGCGGAAGTACAGTCTGTAGTTCAAACAACCCTAGATGTGAAATGAGCGTGGAGCTCTGGGTCCAGGCAACATGGAGGAAGGTTGAACATTGTTCATTTGCATATACAGACCACATAATGATACCAAGCTCGTTGGAAACCTACAAACTTTCCCTTTCACATGTTATTGGCTTCTAAATCAGAGAGCACAAAGCTGCCAAGATGGTGAGATCATTTCCCTTCTATTAAATGTAAATTGATTTGTCTGGGGAATTTTCTTGACCTAAGTGTAATTTCCTTCACACAAAGTGGAATTGGCTTCATTATTCTGCTCTCAAGGGATCGTTCAGGTGAAGTGGGGCTGTATGAGGTACTTATCCACAATTAGTATATTACTCACAGTACATTACATTTACTCATTTGGCAGATGCTTTTATCCAAGGTGACTTACATTTGAGGAACAACATACTAGCATCAACAACACATCAATACAGCAAGAGATTTACAAGTCACAATAGATAGTAGTAAGAGCTAGTAAGAGGTAATACCACGTATAGCATCAATGGGGTAAATACCTAGTGAAAGAAGTAGGGCAGGATGATTTCTCCTACATTTTACTTTACGATTTTTGAATGATTATTTTGTTTTTGAATGTTGTTTTTGTTTTTTGCCCTCATAGTTCACTGACAAGGTTTGTACTGTATTGTAAAATCTATTATCTAAATGTTAATTTATACGGTAATGTTGATGTGCACATTACAGAGACATGGTTCCCCATATATACATCGCTGCTGCTGAGCGCTGCTTCTAAAATTTACCTCAATTTAAAGTCCGTGCAGAACAACTGACACTAAATTTTCACTTGGACACTGTGTGAGCGCCATAACACACACTTTGCTAGCTTCCTTCCTCCGTATTCATCAAAGGACGTCTGATGGCCCTTTCAGATATGAAGCGATTTGCGCTGAAATGAGCGCAAAAGTTCATCTGTTTTGACCTTTGACTGTGGCATGCGTGCAAGGTCGCCAACCTGGCTTTTGAGCTGGCTCTTGCGCTTTGCTCTTCACAGCAAGAAACCACAGAGGAATATAGGGGGTTTCATAAGTTATGTGACAGCTGCTGTTATAGGAACAGTGAAAGTTAGGTCTTTTAAGGAGTGCAGTGTGTGTGCGTGTAGCGAGTGAGTGGGTGAGCAAATGAGAGAGAGAGAGTGCAGGTTTGAGAAAGCGAGGGACTTTGTTGCCAGTCTGGCAGTAGGCTAAATGTGCAGTGTAGGTTACATTGTGTCCATTATTAAAATGGATGTCTGTCATTTCCCCAACTGCTGGAAAGTGAAGACAGCGCCTGCTATGCCCTCCCATAGTTTCTGACCTCTGAGCAGAACTGGAGGGGGCGGAGTCACGTGACCATACACGCGGTAGTATGTTTTTAAGGGGAAAGTCAGTTAGAGTCTCTGAATTTCGGTTTTGGTTTTTGGTTTCAATTAATGGTCTAGCCCTAGAAAGAAGTAGAAGTTAACAAAATAGTGCAGTCAATACAAGAGAATTGTAAGGGGATAGAAGAAGATGAGCACAGAAAGTGCATGTTGGAGGTTAGGGGTGAGAGGTGTTATAAGAGAAGTTGTTCTCGGAAGAAAATTAATTTTCAAGAGCTTCTAGAAGTTAGAGAGGGATGCACCTGCTCTGATGGCATGTGGTGGCTCGCTCCACCATTGTGGTGTTAAAGTTGAAAACAGCCGGGACTGAGATTGCTTTATGTGCAGGGATGGCAGAGCCATCCGTTGTAGGACTGTCTCCAGTTTGGAGAAGGAGAGAGTTGCACCAGAACAGACGCTAAGCAATGTACTTCTGTAGACAGGGTCAGCAGCAAAAAATATTTTAGCCACCTAAGAGAAGGCCCACCGAAGAAACCTTGCATCATTTGCCAATCAGCCGCAGAGTAATCTAGAGGAAATTACATTTGAATTAGATTATTCCTTTCCTCATTGTAATTAATTGTCATTAGACAGGAGCCCGTGTGGCATATTAACTCACTGACAGACATCCTGCCATACATGAAGGTTTTAGATTTAGAAATCATTTCCTATGCAAGATGGCGCTGAGAAAGACTAATCGCCTCACATTGACCACTCCCTGTTTTATGTCCCTGCCAGAGCTGTTAATGTGACACACACACTCAGACACACACAAAGACTACACAGGAGATTAGTTCTGTTTATCTTCTATGCATTATCATTAAAGACAGAGTAACACTTAGCATACTAGGCTACACTTAACTCTCCGCCACATTTATTTGTTTCTGCACGCTCTGTTAGAGTTAAATAACTGTGTAAGAAAAGTGGACTGGCTGGCAGTGTCTCATAAAGAGCTGAACAAATTAGAGAAAAATAGAGAAAGGTACTGACAAAAACACAATCATAAAGCAGCCGGGAAAGAATCATTTGCTTGCACTCAGTTTAAATATAACCAAAGGGACACATAAGTCATGTTCATTGAAGTGTAAAGAGGTTAAATACTGTTCCCTAAACTCTTGGTATTACTTGGTATTAGTATTATGAATGATTCTTCTGAAATCAAAAGAGATGTTTAGGCGTTTTTGTATATGTCTTGTGCTATATGGGACCTATACGGCAGTATCTGGCCCAAAAATGATCAAAAGAAAAATAATGATGTAGGTATTCTTAATAATATTTTAGAGTTTGTCATAGCTCAGTATAGGACTCGCTCTAACTGATGTCCGACGCTTTCATGGCTGCGCTCCATTGACTTTAAGGCAAAAGGAGTCGTTTTCTAGCTTTTCTTTGCTGTATTTTTCCAAAATATGGTCAAACATTGTTCCTGAGACACATAGTAATAGTTACAGTTGCTACCCAGATAAGTTGAAAGGGAGAAGTATTATTTATTCAGTTTCCAAAACCAAATCTAGAAAAAGTGTAAGGTGTGAATTGTTCCTACTGAGTGTAACGTTAATCAACCCTACTGTTCTGCATTTTAATGATTGTAATAGTGAATAGCTACCCAGCTGTACGCAAACAGTGTTGATCCTTAATATCGTTGTCCTCTTTCGCAATAGTCAGGTTATACGGTGGTTCACTTTAACACTGTGATTGGTAGGCTTAAGATTCTGTCTTTATTTTTTCACTTCAGTTTGACAGCCTGAAAACAACATTTAATTGCACAATGCAACTGCAAAAATGTCTGCTTCTTTCTGAGATCGCTTTTCCCAGAAATTAGACAATATTTCTCCAGGGAGTGCACTTATAGACAGTGGAAGCGCCAGGATAAAAGTGCGTAAGGTCCGACAGTTAGACTTATCAATAGTTACAGAATGGGCACCGTAACCAGAGCAGAGCGAGTGGGCAACAAAACCTCGCTTAACAGCCTCCCAGTGGCATGACCAGAACCAAACACTGCCTGGAAATAGTAGAGTTCGGCTAAGTTTGGAAATCTGTACTTGGAACCTCGGCAAGTTCGGCTCGGGAGTACAAACTCCCAGGAACGGGAGCACACAGTCCGCAATTTTTAAATCAGCTCTATCTTGTGAAATCAAACACACATTTGGAGTTTAAACAGCTATATTGCCGCATAAAAAACTCTTAAAACTCATTCCATTCCGCAGATTGAGAAACAGCTGTAGTGCTAATCAAAGAGCTTTTGGAGGTGCTGGAAGTTGGATCTCATAACACCAGCGAGCCAGACAAGCTGCCCCTAGTTTCCAATCTTTATGCTGAGCTAAGCTAACCACCTGCTTACTCCAGCTACAAATACAGGTATGAGATTGATTGAGGCGTTGATTGAGGAAATACGTTTTCAGGGCCTTGAAGTGTTCTACTGGCTAAACTGGAGGCATCACTTTGTATTGGTATATGAATAAGTCTTCCCTAGGCTGCTGATGTGCCCTTAGCAAAGCTCTGAAACAATAAGGTTGCTGATTTCTTCACACTAATGTGTTTACAGAGTCGCATGATGTTTTAAACAGGGATGTCCTGGAGGGTGAAACCATTACACTCCATCTACATAAGTTTTTAATTTAACAGAGTTTACTGCCATTTGTAGGCTGATACGATCCATGTTGTTCCTAGAAAGTACTGTTTAGTTACATGAAGATTTGTATGACAATCATAGTTCAGTATCTAACTATATATACAGTATATAATTATGTAATATAAACAATATGTAAGTGTGTTATATACTGTGTTAACCACTAATTGACCGGCTTGTGTAACTGTATGATACATGAATATGGCTCTGAATCGCATTCATATAAATAAACTCTTGTCTTACTTAAGCGCTTGACTCTTCCTTTTTGTCCAAATTTAGCAGGTCTCTGGCGGTAAAGATACCACAACAGATCTTTCATCTCCAACACTCATGCTTGGTTACTGTTGCTATGCATGGTGGATCGTTGCCGTCACCGGTGCATCCAATCGGCATGTCGGTGCAGCCACAGAGTCTAAAAACAGCATTCTATATTACAGCATATAATGAGAAGGGCTTCATCAGTGTTCTCTCCAAATGTCAGAGCAGCTTTAATGATCTACTGAGCACACACGCGCACACACACACATACACAACCACACACACACACACACACACACACACACACACACACACACACACACAGAAGCTATATATCGCGTGTGAGCATGTGTGCAGTCAGTGTGTGGCTCTTTTCTGCATTGTTTGCATTTTCAGTAATCCCACCTTTCTCTATTTCCCTCTCTTCTATTAATTCTCTCGACTGAAGCTATTAATTCTTTCCATCATCACCACTTCTGTCTTCCTCCCGCCATAATCTTCTTCCCTGTGACTTGATCTCGCATTATCCTGATTATCAAACGTGGCTTGCACAAAGAAGAAAGTTTTGAGTTCGCAATTGCTCCCCCAGGCCAGTACATTTCTGCAAGTGTGTCTTCGGGGATGAGGTATTACTCCTCACAGTGAAGCCAACAGGAGACACTTTTAATAGCCGGCACACAAAGACCAAGAAACACTCTCCTCTAGCACGGTAAAACACAGCTTATGTAATGTGATTACTTTAGCTGCTCAAATGGCATAAATGTCAGACTACCTCTAATTACTTCTACCAGGATGTGTGTGGATTTGATGTTAGCACTGTATAACAAAGTTAGCTCAGCAGAGGGAGAGGAGAAAATTGTCTAAATAATTTAGAAGGGATGGACCGGGAAAAGAGATAAGAGTTGCGTGATAAAGATGGACAGAGGCTGAAGAACTGGGGAACTACCAGAAAAGGGAAAATGAAGGGGAGGTTGACTTGCAGATAAAGCAAATACAATAAGTGAAGCAACGCTTAAGGAGTGTATAAATAGGAAAATGGGGAATGAGGCTGAGGAACAAGACAGCAAGCAAACAAAGAGCTGGAGATAAAGAGCAGTAATAAATTGAAAGAAGAGTGTTGGGAGGTACGATTTAGAGACACACACGAAGAGAATAGGAAGTGGTCACTGATTAAGGAGTGAGATTCATGGAGAGGACAATACGAGCAAAGAAAGACACACACGCAGAGGGGAAAGGCTTATGAGCGTAACACGCCGACCTGGGCTCTTGGTGCAATGCAGACGGCATTGCCATGGAAACGAATGGAGGGAAAGCGCAGACGAGGAGGAGGGGATTAAATAGGAAGGAAGGGATCACTGCTTCGCACCATGAGGGGATGGGGGCTGTTTGGATGAGAGGGGAGGGGGGCCGGCTGACAAATGAGTAACAAGTGTAGATATGAAGTTAAATGAATAGCTACTCGATAGTTCAAAGATGGCTTTTTAGCGGAGAAGTCACACTCTTAAGGTATTTTGAGAGATTCATTGTAGACACATTTGACCGTCATGATATTTCATATCATTATAACACTCTTGTAACCCAGTTATGTTTAAATAACAATTTTAAACTCAGTTTTCTTGACCAGCTGGCCCTCATGGTTCAAATATGGACAAGGCAGAGTTCAGGTTACCGCTGCAGTGATGATGTCAGTCTGTGTTTCAGCCCAAAGTGCGGGAGTTTCGCTGAAATGTCGATAGATTCATAAAAATAAAAAAAAGTGATGGGGGATGAGCCTGTCGCCATGGCGCCAGTTGTCTCAGGTGGCATTGTCTGGGTCCAGATCCGAGGGCGGGGGGTTGTCATGGCAGCAGGAATACATGGAGTTTGTCTGGGTGTGACGCTGCAAATACACACACACACACACACACACACACACACACACACACACACACACACAC